>CM021104.1:600299065-600391241 GCA_007115665.2 Sequoiadendron giganteum
GTGAGACCAAATTTCTCCTTTCAAGAATCACCCAAACCTCTTTATCTTGCTTCAAACCATCACAAGTAGTAGGTTCCTCTTGGAATAAATCCCCTCCCATCATGACACCCACAAAAAATAGAGAAACAAGACACCATTAATAGAGATGGCTCTTCAGAAACCATAACCATAAATAATAATGACCCATCAAAGAGATTAGGAAGCTTAAGTTGCCATAAATGAAAAGCGTGGAAACTATCAAAATGAGTTGACAACAAATCCAACTCGATCTCAATTGGAAAGTCCTTTGAAATAATTTTGAATTGATTCAAGCACCTAACTTGGGATATGGTGAATATTATCCCATTTTTCCAAATTAGGAGTAAAAGCTTCTAGATTTGCTAAGGCATTGACAACTTTCTTACCACTCCTAAACACATGATACACCCTACAATTCCCAAGGGCAATCATTGGATTGAGAGCTAAGGACATGTGGTCCTAAAAAGTCCAATAGAGAGAAGCAAGCTCAATCAACATAAGAACTATATTCCTTGAGTCCCCTTTGATGACTAAGTTAGAAAACCCAGCTTGTGTGGCAATTTTAATTCCATGGAAGGCCGCCGCCACCTTAGCAAAACTAGAGGATTGAACCCCCAAATTAACCACATGAGCCATCACAAACCTTCCCTTATGCTCACAAAATATCCACCCCACCCACCTGGCCTGGGTTGGGTTTGGTCGAGCCATCAAAATTGAGCTTCATCCAGCCAAGCTCAGGGGGACTAAGGCATACTACGTCTGTCAAGAGGATAAGCAAGCTGAGGGAATTAAGGGTCCCATAAAGATTCCAAGAAGAAGAAAACAAAATATCTAGATCATCAGGGTCTTTTTTGAGCTTGAAAGGGGTAGTAGAGATCAAATCCACAACCTGACTAATAATTTTGTTAGCTAGCACCTGCCACGAGGAAATTTTGTTCCTAAACACTCTGAAACACCGAAAAATGGGTTCACCAAAATGTTTAATGAACAAGATGATGAACCACTATTTTTCTAAGGGATGTTTCAATCAATTATGTGTATGATAAGATGAAAATAACAATCATAAATGATACCTTACTATTAAAACAACTATGAGGGAAGTTTTTAGAGCATAAAAATCTGTGTACCTTGTAAAAAAATTGCTATTTTTAAGCTACAAAGGACTCATTCGCCTTTAGTGGTGAATGGGTCCCCATTAGGGTTTTTGAAATTGAGATTAGGGTCTTGTTCCTTGATGTTTGCACTCTCAAAATCCTGGTTATCAGCTTGTGGAAGTCTATAGATAATTCTGTAGCCTTGTTTCTTTGTTCTTGCACTATGAGTGACAACTTTTGTAGCTTGACAACTTTAACAATTTTGCTCCAAACTTGCTCCACTTGATCTTCAACCTATAAATCTATAATTACACATTCAAGGGGAGAAAAAATTCTTGTTTTTTAGTGAATGGGGGTTTGCCTCGGTCAAACCCGTTGTAGGCAATCAAACCAAATGATGAAATAAAGGAATTGAAGTATGAAACATGAAGTATTCAATTGATGTCACCTTGGATGATGTCTTGTGAAAAAAATATGAAAACTAGCATGTGGTGGCCATGAATAATGTAGATCTTGATAATTGAATATGATGTGGAACAAATCTTGCAAGTAGATCTTCAATGCTACATCCACTTTATTAGCTCAACAACATACATGAATGCATTAAACCCTTGCCATGATTATATGATCTTTATTTGCTGCAATAAACTCTTGAAATCTACCTTGAAATTCCTTGTGAATGCTCTTGTAATGCTCTATAATTATCTCTTGAAGTTTTTAGGATGTGTCATAAAATTGCTAGGAGAAACAATGTGAAATAACCCCTTATTTATACTAAATTAGGAAATTAACCTCGAAATTCAAACAATTAAGGTGGACACCAGATTTGGAATTAAATTTCCACGAAAATTAAATTTGAAAAGGGGGTCCTCATTAAGGGAGGACCCATTTTCCACCTAGGGTGAATGGGTCTTGACTTAGTTTTCTAGGACCTAACCTCGGGGGATGGAAAGTACATTAAAAACCCATTTCAAATCAATTGATAAAGGGGGGTCCTATTTAGGGAGGACCCATTCGCCACCTAGGGTGAATGGGTCTTGGCACCATTTTCTAAGACCTAATTTTTCCCAATTAAATTTTATATTATTTTAATTATGGGTGTTAGGATAGATCTTTGGGAGGTGTCATAAATAAGGCTTGAATTTGAATTAAAGAGAATTGAGCCCAATTAACCATAATTAATTAAGACCACCCTAGATAAATGTGAAAGTGATTTACAACACTTTACAACACTTAAATAAGGTATAAATTTAAATATATTTTATTAAGAAGGTTCCCATTAAGCTTAATCAAGTAAATAAATCATAGAAAAGTGTGAAAGTGTGTTACAACACTTCACAACACGTTTATAAAGGATGAATTAAATAGTGTTTCAATAAAATAAAGGTCCTAGAATGATGTGAATGTGTACAACACATTACAACACTATTCCAAGACACCATTAATTTAGTTTTAATATCAATTATCAAACCAAGGGAAAAAGGCTACTTTTTTCGTTACTACATTTTGCACCCACTTCAGTGAGAGGATGGACCATGTTAAAATCACACTAAAGTAGACATTCAAGGCACTTAAGTATGGAGAAATAAAAAAGATAAATAATCATACCCTGTCAAAGGTCAAGAAAAATAAAAACAAAGGATCAAGCACAACCATTCCAACACGATGTGGAGCAAGATTGTTTGTCCATAACCTACACTGCTCACTCTAGGGTAGTGGAACCTCATTCTGTCCACTAAGTGAGTTGTCCCAATGAAGTGGAAAATGAGAATCATATTAGCCTCTCATACCATACCAAATTTAGTCTCTTGACAACTTTGATAAGGCACCACAATGTAATTATTTTTTTATGTAAAATTTTGTTAAAGGGGATTTTTCTTTATTCATGTAAAGGTTTTCTTCTGAGGGAATATTGTGCCTAATGTCTCCAAGAGAGGACATGTCAAAAGTGTCAGATTGTGTCCCATGGGATGCCTCATTCGCATCATGCTATGGAAATAGATCATACACTCTTTGACAACATCAAACCCAATGACCCACCAAGAAGAGGACACATCACAAGAAAAGAGAAAAATCACACCATGAAATTTTTCCAAAAGATGTCATCAATGTATGCCCCCACTTTAAAGTGGTTGCTACACCATGATTGTGAGAAATTTCTTTAATGTAACCAATGTTTTTTCCTAAGACATGAGATATTTCCTCGAAAAAACCTATGCCAAGTCATATGTTTCCGAAATAAGTTGCTTCATGAAATAGGAACAAAGGGTTGCCCCCACAAATACATAAGGGATATATGGATTTGGGGTCAATATTTATTTTTGTCATAGAGAATGGAACTATCATCATTCCCAAAATACTCATAGAACTAGAAGAATGACACAAAGAGAGAAAAAACAAAGAAAAATCCTTTCAGATCAACATGGAAGAGACCTAAATGTCTCGACGCCTTGCATCATCTCCAAAAGGAAAAAAAAAGACAAATGAAAAAGATAAAGAAAAATATTTTGGGTCAACATGGAAGAGACATGAATGTCTCAACCCCTTGCATCATCCCAAAAAGAAAAACACAAGACAAAAGGAAAATGAATTTTTTTTTATGACATATAGAAGAATGAAGGTAGACATAGAAGAATGCACAAAGAGTGAAGGATACATCAAATGAAATGCCATGGGGGTTCAGATTATGCACACACAATCACATAAAGAAAACATGAAAAATAAAAATACTAGTAAGGCATAGATGAGTCAACTTAATGCAGGTCATCCTCCTCCCAATCTCAATTTGTATAAATGGAAGATAGGCAACTAGCCAAAGGGACAACATCAAGTGCTGAACTAGGACTTGCACCAAGTTAAAAACTCTTAGTAGGAGATTTTTCATCTACGCTCATGGAAGAAGAAACCAATGTATTCAACTCATCATGCACTTGTTCATCAATCTTTGCAATATCAATGTCATCATCTACATTAATCACAACAGGAGGTTGAATAACAATTTCCATGTAATGTTCTTATTTATGTTGCAACGAGGGTTTAGAGTCATCATGCATTGCTTCAAGTAGGTTTGGATTTAAATTTTCTATGTTGTTGTTTTCTTGATTTTGTAATCTATGAGAAATAACATGACATCTACATCTACACTCTCTAGCACTTCGATTTCTTTTCAGTCTATGGTCAAGTTGCTTTTGTGTGAGAGTGGTTTTTCCAATCATAGGTTCCTTCTCTTCCTTGGGAGGAATAAACAAAATAATAGGAGGCTGCTCAATCACTTTCTCTTTGAATTTTTAAACTTGTTTGAATCTAGGAGGGACAACAAGATTGCTTGTGTTATCTCATGGTCTCTTGTAGGAAATGGCAGGAGTTTTGTCTATAGGTTGTTCTTGTATGTTCGAAAGTGTTTTTGGTTTAATCATTGCTTCACCAAGGATAACTAGTTCAGTCATAGGTTGAGGCATATTGCGAAGGAATAGTTTTGCTATTTTATTTGACTTGAATTTTTGATATGATTTGAAAAGGAAATCTTCACGAGGCTTGATAGGTTCCATTGGCTTAGGCCAAAATTAATCTAGTGAAAAATTTCCTTTTGCTGAGGCAGGATTAAATCCACTATGATGCATAGTAAAAATATCATTGCCAAATGGAAACTTTAGACATTTATGCACAACCGAATGGATGAAATTCATGGAGTGAAGCCATGGATAGCCTAGCTTCACATGAAATTGGTCCAATTGTGGGATGATGGAAAATGAGACAGTTAATTTTTTCAACCCCACTCTTAAAGGGAGATCTATCGAGCCTATTGTAGGGAAAGAAAATCCATTATGCATCTTGATCCATGCTTTCGGGTTATCATATGTATCTTGATATAATTCATGCAGATATACAAATTATTCTATGATCACATTCTCTCCACAAATGGGATTAATCAATATCCCATTAGTGGGCTTGTCATTGATTTGGCTAGCTATATAAAGAGGACCATTAGGTGCACGTTTAAGTGTGTCATTTTGTGAGAAAGCAATGTCAAGAGGTTGCCTAGTTGAGCCCTTATGAGGTCTAGCATCGATAAATTCTACCACTTTTCTATAGGACATGGTTGCATATGATCACGATCCATGTTAACATTGTTCTTAGTTTCACTAGGAGGATTGATTGTGACATGCATGTTGCTATTGTCTTGTTTGTTCAAGTATTCATGAAGGAAGCAACTAAGGCTATAGATGATTTGTGTTTCGTTTCAAGTTTTAAATATTTTTTTTAGATTTTGTATCATGGGAACCAAGCTAATGTCTATGCATTCACTAAGGATATGAGCTTGTAATTTCTTGTTGTTCATCTAGCTTGTCAATAACATCATGCACATTGATTGTAGGGGGTGAAGTTGTGGCCAATAAAGTATGCAAACTATGAACCATGGAGGGTTGATTCTCAACACTATTAGAAAGAGAGTTAGAGTACCCAAGATCCATGATGAGTGATAGATTGTTGTATGACATGAGCCTAATAGTATTGTGAATAGGACACCAAGTTGTAAAGCTCATGCAAGTTTTACAACCTCAGTGTGCAAACCCTAGAATAGAAAAAGGGCAATGCAATAACCTAGAATGAAATGCAATTTTAAGATTCTAACTAATGCAATTTATTGATTACATAATCCAATAAGCTAAAAAATAAAATGTTTGAATGCAATTTTGAATTTTAACAATGCACTGAAATGAAGCAAATTAAGATAAATGCAATGAATTTGATGAAACAACAAATCAAGAAATTGAAACAAGAAAGTAATAGCACCAAACAAAAGCTAGAATTTGAGATTTTAATGTCTAGAAAATGAAGATTAGTAGTTAATAGGGACTCATTTGCCAGTAAGGGAGAATGGGTCCTGGTTAGATATTTCTAAGATGTTTTTGTGGATTTTAGAGTGAATTTTAATTCTTTTTCAGTTGCTAGAAGTTATAGTCAGGAATTGATCATGGACTCATTTTCTAGTAGGGGCGAATGGGTCTTGGTTATGTGTTTTAAAACTATTTTTAAATGATTTGAAAGCTTTTAGTGATATCTTTCAGTTCCAGGTCTAAGATAGTGAATTTAAGTTTCAAAATTTTTAGATTTGCAATGTAAATATGCAATGAAAGATGAAATGCAAGGTCTAAATTAAAATGCAATTTTATTTTTATTTTTAAATGCAATTGTATGAGATCTAAATTAGATGCAAAATGATTAATTTTCTTTTTGTATTTTTCAAATTTAGAGAGATGCAAAGCAATGGAAGTGTAAACCCTAAATGCGATGCAAGATTTCAATGCAAAACAAGTAACTCTAAAAGAGGTCTTAATTCAATACAAATCTAAATGAAAATGAATGCAAGATCTAACCTAGGATGTAAAAGAGACTTAAAAAATAAAAAAATTTCAATGCTCAATATGTTGGGTTCACCATAATGAAACACCAAAAAATAGGCTCACCAAAATGTTTAATGAACAAGATGATGAACCACTATTTTTCTAAGGGATGTTTCACTCAATTGTGTATGATAAGATGCAAATAAAAATCATAAATGATACCTTACTATTATAACAACTATGAGGGAAGTTTTTAAAGCATAAAAAGCTGTGTACCTTGTCAAAAACTTGCTATTTTTAAGCTACAAAGGACTCATTCGCCTTCAGTGGCAAATGGGTCCCTATTAGGGTTTCTGACACTGATATCAGGGTCCTATTCCTTGATGTCTACACTCTCAAAATCTACATTATCACCTTGTAGAAGTCTGTAGATAATTCTTTAGCCTTTGTTTCTTTGTTCTTGCACTATGAATGACAACTTTTGCAACTTGACAACTTTAACAATTTTGCTCCAAACTTGCTCCACTTGATCTTCAACTTGTAAATCTGCAATTACACATTCAACAGAAGAAAAAATTCCTTTTTAGTGAATAGGGGTTTTCCTCGGTCAGACACCTTGTAGGTAATCAAACAAAATGATGAAATAAAGGAATTAAAGCATGAAACATGAAATATTCAATTGATGTCACGTTGGATGATGTCTTGTGAAATAAATATGCAAACTAGGATGTAGTGGCCATGAAGGATGTAGATCTTGATCCTTGAATATGATGTGAAACGAGGCTTGCAAGTAGATCTTTAATGCTACATCCACTTTATTAGCTCAAAAACATACATGAATGCATTAAACCCTTGTCATGATGATATGATCTTTAATTGCTACAATAAACACTTGAAATATGCCTTGTGAATTCTCTTGTAATGCTCTATAATTCTCTCTTGAAGTTGCTAGGATGTGTCATAAAATTTCTAGGAGAAACAATGTGAAATAACCCCTTATTTATACTAAATTAGGAGATTAACCCCGAAATTCAAACAATTAAGACCGACACCAGATCTAGAAGTAAAATTTATTAAATTTCCACCAGAATTAAATTTGAAAAGGGGTTCCTCATTAATGGAGGAACCATTTGCCACCTAGGGCAAATGGGTCCTGGCTTAGTTTTCCATGACCTAACCCCGAGGGATGGAAAGTACATTAAAAACCCATTTTAGATTAATTGATAAAGGGGGGTCCTATTAAGGGATGACCCATTCTCCACCTAGGGCGAATGGGTCCTATCACCATTTTCTAGGACCTAATTTTTCCCAATTAAATGTTATATTATTTAAATTATGGGTTTCAGAATAGATCTTTGAGAGGTGTCATAAATAAGGTTTGAATTTGAATTAAAGGGGTTAATTAACTCCAATTAACAATAATTAATTAAGACCACCCTAGATAAATGTGGAAGTGCTTTACAATACTTTACAACACTTAAATAAGGTACAAATTTAAATATATTTTATTAAGAAGGGCCCCATTAAGCTTAAGCAAATAAATCCTAGAAAAGTGTGAAAGTGTGTTACAACACTTCACAACACCTTTACGAAGGATCAATTAAAGAATGTTTCAATTAAATAAAGGTCCTAGAATGATGTGAATATGTAGAAAACAATACAAAAATATTCCAAGACACCATTAATTTAGTTTTAATGTCAATTATGAAACCAAGTCAGAGAAAAAGGATACTTTTTTTTTGTTATTACACACTCTATTATTGTGCTCCTTCTAGACCACCCAACCTACGACAAAAAAATATTTCCACCATAACTCAATGAGAAAAGGGTGAGACACCAGAGGGGGCCAGCAATCCAAAATCTCATGCACATCCTTATGCCAGACCTAGTAGACTTTGAAAAGGGACTGAATTCTTTGCCTAACCCGCCAAGAGAAGGAGTTGTGGAAGAGCAAGTGGGGAATGGATTCAAAATAATTTTCACACAAAAAACAATGGTTCCCATGTTGAATTCCTTTTTTCTTCAAATTATCTAGAGTGAGGATTTGTTTGTGATAGCCAATCCACCAAAAGAATTTAACTTTAGGTAAAGTACTATCATGCCAGAGTCGTATCCTATCAAATAAAGAGTTTCAAGAACTAGATAAAAGGTTGTAGCTAGTCTTATTAGAATAGATGCCATCCTTAGAATTTTTCTAGACCAATAAGTTAGGAAGATCAGAGGGGAAGAACTTGTGATTCTCCCATATTAGATGTTACTACATCTAAATCTGGTGTTGACTCATCTATGAGTTGCAGTGATTCTTTGCATCAAATCATTGCTATTCCCAAATCCACCACATTAGGATGCACATCTACTAGACATCATATATTTCTTTATAGAATCCCACCTTTCTAGTTTGGATGATAATATTAAGGATATTCATCTTCTATTTGATGATAGACATTATAATATTTACATATACTTATGATATCATGTTTATCATTGTAGTGTAAAAAAGTGTATATGCTTACACTTTTACATTATGTTTTCAAACCCCTAATTTATTGGACTTAATTAAGATTTTGTAATGTAGAAAAATGTATCCTTGGACATTTTCATGCTCATTTGGGATTTTCTTATGGATTTTGGCCTAATCTTGCCTAGATTTAATGTTGTAATGTGGCCAACACATTCATGCATTAGGCCTTGAACTCTTGTAAATCAATAATTTTTTTTATGATTTCTTGCAAAGGTGTTGTGAAGTGTTGAAACAAACTTTCACACTATTCAAGGACCTTTCTAATGCATTTCACTTAAATAGCCTCTTTCTATCACTTACCAAGCCTTACTGCAAAGTGTTGTAAGGAGTTGTAACAAAATCTCACACTTTTCTAGGCTTGTATTCAATAATTTGACCCTTTCTTATGTTTAAATGGCCCCTTAATGTACTTATAGGTCATACTTAAAAGTGTTCTTGAAAATAATCTCGTTAAACATCGTTAAATGTACTTTAATTCTTGACACCTAGTAAAATTGCCTTGGTGGGACCAAGTCGCCACTTGGGGTGACTTAGTCCCATTTGGCTTAAAAATTAAAATTATTTTATAATTCTGGTGGGATATTATTCTCTAGACCTTGAGGTCGGCCTGTGATGAGGTATTTTTGGGAATTAGGGCATAATCATGTATAAATAAAGGGTTGACCCCTCATTTTTACCCTATCTATCTAACTAGTTGGCTAATTCATTCACTTATCCATTCAAGCATTCAAGCATTCTAGGCACTTCAATCATTCATCCATTGGAGCTTCTACTTGCATATCTTTAGATTTCTACATCAAGGGTTTGGTGAGTTGTAGCATTGCATGTTTTTCATTCATCAATCTCTTTTCATTTCATTTAATTTTCAAGGGTTTGATTACCAAACTAGGGTTTGACCAAGGAAAACCCCTATTCTCTAACCCTTAACACTTTTTCCCTCTTTGCATGTGTGTTTTTCAGGTCTTGTATGTATATTTGTCAAAGAGTAAGGTGTTAAAAGGCGTCAAAAATTAGTCAAAGTCATTCAAAGTCAACAAAACCCTAAAAGAAGCTTGGAGATCACCCACAGGTCAAAGTCTACAAATTCGAATCCAGATTCTTGTCAGTAGCTGAAGTACAAAACGAGAGATACAAATTGCATCTTCAAAATTCTCAAAAGGTGAAGGTGGACTAAGTCAACATCAGTGGTGAATTAGTCCCACTGTTGGGCCTAAAAAGTGATTTTTGCATTTTTGGATACCAGTTTATCGAAACTTGTTTTGATAGAATCTCCCCAAAATAGGACCAAGTCTCCTAGCTTGGCGTAAGTGTCCCAGTTGGCTTCAATAGAAAATTCTACAAGATTCCAAAGCTTCTCTGCATCAAATTCCAGTTTCTAGGTGCACCTCTCTAGTCCCTTTCATTTCTGTTATTGTTTGTTTGCATTCTTAGGTCATTTTGCATATAACATTGTGTTCCCAAACACCTTACATTTCATTAGTTTTTCATTAATAATTCATCTCTTTTACCAGTTTATTGCATTTAGGACATTCTATTTAGACATATTTCAATCATATTTATATTAGTTTTGAGTGAACCCTTAGATATTTTGTGGGATACTTTTCTCGTTTTAGGTGCAAAACCCTAGAATTACAAGGGAGCTCTATCCCCAAAAATCTACGGTTCATTTTGGTGGACCCGACTTTAGAACATTTTTACTTCTGATTTCAAGTGCATTTTCATCCTAGGAATAGCTTACATCAACATTGCATTAGGTTTTACATTTTTTTGCATTCTAGGGTTTTCAAAATTGCATTAGTGAAAAGCTCATATAGCTTGCATTTTTGCATTGGATTTAATTAAAAATTCATTTTTTTTTTTGCTTTTTCATACTATATCTACATCTGAAAATCTAAAAATCATAATATTTCATTTAAAACTTCTAAAAATTGTTCAAAACATCAGTACCTGGACTAATTCACCACACTGGGTGACTTAGTCCACTTGCACATTTTGCACTATAATTTTTGTTATTTCTAGAGCATTTTCTGCATTTTTATTTTTTGTTATTGCATTTATGTTACAGTATCCAGATTTGTTGTTTTATTCCATTTAGCTTTCTTTCATTCATTAGTATTATGGCTATGTGTTTTAATAAGTTTTGGATGTCATTAAAATCCTTAGTTGACATGTCAAGTTGTGCCTTTGGAATGGATCCTAATGACCTTGAACCCACTCCTACTCCTTCAACTCCTAATGCATGTCCTCCTCGTGATGATGACATCATTGGAGAAGATGATGATAGCATGAATAGGTTCCTAAATGATTTCCTTGACAACCTTGAAGCTAATGCATCCTTTTATCCATCCATGAAACCCCAAGAACTTCCTATCATATCACCTCTTGAGACATTTGGTTACTTACATCTTGAAATACACAAAGAACCTAAGTTCCCTACACAAGGTGGACCTAGTTCTTCTAAACAATCAACCACTCAACCATTTTATGATAATAAAGTCACAAATACTCCAATCAACCTTGAAAAAACATATGGAAAAGGTTTTAACATTTTGAGAAAACAAGGAATTAACACAACAACTGAAGATGAAATACATCAATTTCCTGAGCAAATACCAACTGATGAAAATACCAAGGGGATAGGCTATCAAGATCCCCCTCACAACAACCAACATCCTAGAGAATATCTAAGGCTTTGTAATGATGGCATAGTGATCTTTGAGTCTCCCCCTGATTTGAACATCCTTCTTCCTTAAGAGCAACCCTTAGCTGACAATAATAAGGAAGCTAGGATCCTAGTGGGTCCTCCTCCTCCTCCTACTTCATAATAGGGTGAATCTAGTAAATGTAAGAGGCCTTACAAGTTACAAAAAATCAAATTTCCTCTTTGTCCACCACCTGAATGTGAAAGAAAATTAAAAATTCTTTTAAATAAAGAACTCATCATATTCCACCTAGGAATAGGCTGGTGATATATCCTAAAGATGCCAACGTTCCACATTGTGCATATCATCATGTTCTTGGACATCCTAGTGATGAATGTCGTACATTGAAGGAAATATTAAGCATATATCACTTCGATGACAATTATTGCTATCCAAAGGTCTCATAATACACCCTCGTACTCCTTATCATGTAATAGTTGTAGAATATGCCATTCTCACTATTACATGACCTTTCCCATCCCTTACCTCAGCTCATTCTTGTCTTACACTCAGTGGGGACACAAATTTGTTAGCCTTGTCCTAGTGATGCAATTTTTTTTGTCCCTTAGGCCATGTCATTCACCCTCACTATACACTGAACAAGATTCAGAGGCGGATGACTTGCTAGATGGTTGACTTGCATTTTCCTTACTAGTCTTTTACATTTTCTTTTTCTTTTTCATTTGTATGTACGTATTGTGATCCCCCATACTGTTCTATTTTATGTATCACTCTCATTGTAACATTATTCTATTTGTACCTTCATTATTCGTTATGCCATACTTTTATTTTGGCCTTTTTCTTGTGTTTTCCTTTTGGGGATGAGACAAGTCATTGAGACATTCCATGTCTCTTTCATGTTGACCCAAAAGGCCCCTTTTCTTTCTTTTCTTTTTTTCTTTTTCTTGTGTTTTCCTTTTGGGGATGACATGAGGAATTGAGACATTCCATTTCTCTTTCATGTTGACCCAAAATATTTTCATTTTTCTTTCGCCTTTTCTTTTTCATTTTGGCTTGTTTTTTCCTTTTGGGGATGACGTAAAGCATCAAGACACCCTATGTCTCTTCCATGTTGACCCAACTGGTCATTTATTTTTCTTTGTTTTCACTCTCTTCATTTCATTCTTCTAGTTCTATGCATTTGGGGGATGATGACAGTTTGAAGCTTCATAAAACAATAAATGAAAAATCAACATTGTCGCAATGAACATACTGAACCCAAATCCATAGATCCCTTACGTGTTTGGTCTTCCCTTTTTGGGGGCAACCCCTCCCTTTTATTTTTCCTTCACATGATGTAACTTTCTAAGTTGGAATTCATGTCTTCCTCCTTGTTTGTATTTTTCATTTTTCTACTTTAAAGAAATTTATCACAGTATGGTGTTTAGCAATTCCTTTAAAGTGGGGGCATACTTTGGCATCATTTTCTTTTCATTTATTTTTGGTTCTTGGTGCAACTTTCTTACTTTATTCGATGTGTTTTTTACTTTGTGGATGACATTGGGCATAATGTCATTCATGAGTGTGATCTATCTTAGCATATTACATTCCTCTTAATGGCCTGATGTGACACACTACATCCACTAAGTTGTGAATCTTATATTCTTTGATTGGTCCTCTCTTGGAGATATTAGACATAATGTTCCATAAGTTAAAGACCTCGAATGAACTAAGCAAAAATCCTTTGAACATTATTTGCATGTTGCATTTTTCATTTTCTATATGGCCACCTTGCATAACATAGCTTGCATGCCTATGGTTCCATTGTGTTTGTTCATGAGCTCCAAGCATATGAAGTTTTTCTTGTATCGTGAAGCTCAAAAATTCATTTTCTTTCATGGCGCATTATTAAAGTTATTTGGAGGTATAACTTTGGTATGGTTGAGCGGGAAGCCCATCTAGTGACATGAATTTCCCTATAGCCACTTGTGTGTGTGTGTGAGTGCATATCAACCATGAGTGTATGTTTTTCACCCTTTTAGGCCTTCTCACCCAGTGGACAGCTATGAGTTTCATCACTTCTAAGTGAGTATGCATCTTCTCAGAAAAAACAACCTAGATTTGATCCACAACAAGTTGGAAAAATGATCAAAGCTTGATCTGATTATCTCTTTCCCTTTCTTTTCTTCTTTTGCATCATTTTTTGTGTGTGTCCCTTTGTGCTTATGATTGCTTTGCCATGGGATTTTGGTCTTGGGGGCTTGATCACCCCTCTTGATTTTCATCTCATCTTGCCAACACAAGTGCATTTGGGATCCTTATTGATGTGCATGTTTGGCTACTTTAGTGTGAGTTTGAAGCAAGTTCATCCTCTCACTAAAGTGGGGGCTAAATGTAACGTAGAAAAATGTATCCTTGGACATTTTCACGCTCATTTGGGCTTTTCTTATGGATTTTAGCCTGATCTTGCCTAGATTTAATGTTGTAATGTGGCCAACACATTCACATTAGGCCTTGAACTCTTGTAAATCAATAAAAACTTTATGATTCTTGCAAAGGTTTTGTGAAGTTTTGAAACACACTTTCACACTTTTCTAGGACATTTCTAATGTATTTCACTTAAATAACCTCTTTTTATCACTTACCAAGCCTTATTTCAAAGTTTTGTAAGGAGTTGTAACAAACTCTCACACTTTTCTAGGCTTGTCATAAATAATTTAACCCTTTCTTATGTTTAAATGGCCCCTTAATGCACTTATAGGTCATGCTTAAAAGTGTTCTTGAGAATAATCTCGTTAAACATCATTAAATGCACTTTAATTCCCGCCACCTAGTAAAATTGCCTTGGTGGGACCAAGTCATCACTTGTGGTGACTTAGTCCCATTTGGCTTAAAAATAAAAATTAGTTTATAATTCTGGTAGGATATTATTCTCTAGACCTTGAGGTCAACCTGTGGTGAGGTATTTTTGAGAATTAGGGCATAATCATGTATAAATAAAGGGTTTTCCCCTCATTTTTACCCTATGTATTTAACTAGTTGGCTAATTCATTCAGTCATCCATTCAAGCATTCAATAATTCATCCATTGGAGCTTCTACTTGCATATCTTCAGATTTCTACATCGAGGGTTTGGTGAGTTGTAGCATTGCATGTTGTTCATTCATTAATCTCTTTTCATTTCATTTAATTTTCAAGGGTTTGATTACCAAACTAGGGTTTGACCAAGGCAAACCCCTATTCTCTAACCCTTAACCCTTTTTCCCTCTTTGCATGTGTGTTTTTTAGGTCTTGTATGCAGATTTATCAAAGAGTAAGGTGTCAAAAAGTGTCAACAGTTAGTCAAAGTCATTCAAAGTCAACAAAAACCTAAAAGAAGCTTGGAGATCATCCACAGGTCAAAGTCTACAGATTCAAATCCATATTCTTGTCAGGAGCTGAAGTACAAACCAAGAGCTATAGATTGCATCTTTGTAATTCCTAAAAGCTGAAGGTGGACTAAGTTGCCATCACTGGCGAATTAGTCCCAATACTGGGCCTGAAAAGTGATTTCTCCAGTTCTAGATACCTAGTTTCTTGAAACCTATTCTGGTAGAATCTCGCTATAATAGGACTAAGTCACCCAACTTGGCATAAGTGTCCCAATTGGCTTCAACAACACATTTTGCAAGATTACAGAGCCTCTTTGCATCAAATTCCAGTTTCTAGGTGCACCTCTTCAGTCCCTTTCATTTATGTTATTATTTGTTTTCATTCTTAGGTAATTTTTCATATCACATTATGTTTTCAAGCACCTTGCATTTTATTAGTCTTGCATTAATAATTTATCTCTTTTATCAGTTTATTGCATTTAGGAAATTCTATTTAAACATATTTCAATCATATTTGCATTAGTTTTGAGTGAACCTTAGATATTTTGTGGGATACCTTTCTCCTTTTAGGTGAAAAACCCTAGAAGTACAAGGGAGCTCTATCCCCAAAAATCTATGGTTCAACTTCTAATTTGCTAAATTATGCATTTCAAAGATTATTTTTTATCATTTTTTGAAGGTGGATAGTTATTAACCAAATGCATTTAATCATTAAATTATCCTTGACTCTGAGTGTCCCAGATATTTGGTCTAGGACCCATTTTCCCATGGGCGAATGGGTCCCCCTTTTTAGCCAAGACCCAAATTCAAATATGTTATTGACAATATTTTAATATCAAAAATTTAAATACGAAGTGTTGGCTTTTGGAATCTAAGTTTTGGGAAATAAGATAAACACCTATAAATACCTAGTTATTTTATCATTTGAAATCCATATAGCATTAAGACACACAATTGAGTGAATATTATTGTTAAGAGCATTGAAGACCAACATATCAGAGCATCATTATAGTAATTCAAGATCCAACATCATGTCAAATTTTATGTGTGTTCATATTCATAATATGTGAAGGATATTATTGTTGTAGGTCTCCAAGTATTCAAAGAAATTCTATGAAGCAAGATACAAGATCCACGAAGAGATGTGTATGTATCCAGTCCTTCAAGGAAGCCATTGAAGGGTGGTGAGTTGTAAAATTTTGTTCATTCATTATTTCCTTCCTTTCCATTAAGGTTTTATCATTGACATTGCCATTATGAAAGTGGAAACACTAATGTGGGGTTTGACTAAGACAAGCCCCTATATGGAACAAAATTTTACCTCTTTGTGAATGTGCAGGTTGCAAGTTTGGAAAGGATTGAATAGATCTTGAAGCCAAAATTTCCATTGTTGAGATTCAAAGGTGTATGAGCTCTGCTAGGGTTTTCTTGTGTCTGCAGTCACTCTTGGCCCCTCTTGCATCATATTGCACTCTTTGCATAGGATTTTCCTCTTTTCCTGTGTGTATGACTGTATTTATTATGGTATTTTTATTTTAATATGCCTTCAACCAGCTCTAACCTAGTAGTTCTTGTTGGTGTTGGTGGTTTGACGACTCTACTCAATGGCTCCTCCTTCGAACAAATGACCTTGAAAATTTGTTCTAAAAGTGTTTCACAAGGTAAGTCTTTTGATTCCCCAATTGATGTGGTTTTACCATTGCCTCATTTTGATTTTTCTTGTAAATGGCTTGAGAAACATACCCTTGTTGGGTACTTTGTGTGGAGGAATCCATTTGAAAGTGTGCTTAAAGAATGGGTCCACAAGGCCTGGGTCCCTCATGGGGTCCACCTCGATATGGTCCAAAATTTAACCAAGGGTTTTTTATTTTCAATTTTGTGGAGGTCAGCCATGTTTAGGCAATCTTGAATCATGCCTTGTGGTATGTCAAGTCTTCTATGTTGGTTTTCCAATCATGGACCCAAGACTTCATTGTCTCAGATGACACCAAGTTGTGGGTCCCGATCTGGATTGAGTTTCCAAGGACACCCTTGCCTTGTGTGCCTTTTTTGAGTCATATTACATCCTATATGGGGAAGGTCATTTGTATTGAGCCAGATAGGTTTTTCCAGGCTCAACCTCAAAAATGAGTCTGTGTGGAAGTAGACTTCTCACAATATTTGAAAGACTCCATTGACATTCAAATTGGATATTTCTGGCATACCTAGAAGGTTACTTATTTTAATCTACCAAACACGTGTTATAGATGTCAGTCCATAGACCAGAAGATCAGGAACTGCCCTTTGGCAGTGCCTTGTACTCCTCCGCCATGGGAATCTAAAAAGTCCCATTAGGTGGATAATTCTATTGCCAAACTTGATGAGAAATGGACCATGGTTACAAACTGTAAACACAAGTCCAGTGGCTCTGGGATAGTCTCCAAGGTCCTTGAGCCTGCTAAAGATGTTTCAAACCCTTCGTCTTAGGGGAAAGAATCTCCAATCAAAGTTGACAATATTTCGGCATGGCCTAGGCCGAAGGCTATGCCTCAACCTACTATCATTATGATGGCACAACCAAAAGTATCTCCTCCCCTTATGGGATCCCAATGATGGTTTCGTAGTCCTTCTCCACCATTAGAAGAAGGAGAATATATACAAGAGAAACAAAGACTCTCTTCTTTGAATATTCAAATTGGTTTAGTTCCACCATAATTTTTGCAGAACCGTTTCTCTACTCTAGATGAGGAGGAGCTAGAATATGATGATATGGAGGAGTTTCACTCATGAATTTCCTCTCATGGAATGTTCAAGGTCTGACAAGACTCTCTAGGAAGTATTCTATTAGGGTAATTTGCAGAAGTATATCGGTATTGAAGTGCTTTATCTCCTAGAAGTTAAAATTTCTGGTTTTTTGCTTGCTTTGTCTTGTCATTCTATTTGGCCAGCCAGTCATATGTATTGTACTACTCATGATGTTGGACGCGGCAGAGCTATCATCATTTTTTCCCCACAGTGGCATGCTTGTGTGGTTGACCATGGGTCTGACCCCACACATTGGCTTGTTTGGATCCTTCTCAATATTGATAATCACTCTTTTGGGATTATTAATGTTTATACCTCTAATGATGCTATGAAAAACTCTTTGCTTTGGTGTTGGATTGATGACTCATTTCTAGTTGCTTCTTAAATGTTGTGTGGGGATTTCAATATGCTTGAGATGGTGTATGATAAAGATGACACTCTTCCATTTAGATGGGTAGCTGGTGAATGGGAGGCATGGTTTTACATCTGTAATAAATTGGGGCTCTTTGATCCCAATATTGGCCACTACCATTCTCATTCCCTCTAGCACACTTGGTGTAATTATAGAGCTGGCTTTGACAAGATATTTAAGTGCCTTGATTCTGCCATGATCTTGGCTCAATATTTCTTCTCTTTTGACAACTATTCACTCTCAGTTAAGCCGTTAGTGGATGCGAATTTGTCTGATCAGTTCCCTATTTATTTTCACATTGAATGGAAGACAATACAACCTTAGGCCTACAAAATGTAGTTCTTTTTGAACATGTATTTTTTGATTTGTCTTGAGCCCATGTTGGCCCACATTCATAGAGTATGGAATTTGGAGTGTAGGCCAACTCATAATATAGGTTGAATTAATTGGTGGAATGATGCTATTAGTCACATGACAAGATTTTTGTGTATTTATGGGCACCAACTGGTCATTTTTTGCCAACAGTCTTATGAGGGTACCACAGCTGACCTGCACTCACCTACCGAGGCTATGGTGGCTAGCCCTTTCTCCTCATCATTTCAAGTTAGAGTGGCTGAATTAAGACACAAAAATCAAATTGTAGGCAATTATGCTGCCGAAGGTGCACAAATCAAAGCTATATTACACTAGTTAAATATTGGCGACCATGCTTCCAAGGATTTTTTTCTAGCCTACATGCCAGACACTCTTCTCCTGGCATCAAAAGAATTAAAGAGGGATCCCAAGTGCTCTCTAAGCTACCTAACATTCTATAGGCCTTTGTTTGACATTATGAACAAGTTTTCAATACTCAAGAATACATGCCAGAGTGACAAAAAGCCCTTCGATATTGTCTTTCTGTTATGCCAAATAGGCTATCTTCAGCACAAAATTTTTTTGTGAGAAATTGCTCATAGTTGAAGACTTGAAGGAATCCATCTAGTCCATGGCTAATGACAAGGCCCCTAGAATTGATGGTTTCCCTTATGATTTTTACAAGGCCCTTTAGGATTGTGTTGGACACAATCTGCATAAGGTCCATCTTGAGGCTTTTCATTCCAAATCCTTCGGTAATATAATTAACAAAGGAAAAATTAAATTCATACCTAAGCCTGGAGATCCTGTGGATATTTGTAGCTAGCGGCCTATCACACTCCTCAATGTCTCTTATAAAATCATCACTAAAGTGTTAGCTTTGAAAATCCACCATCTTTTGCCTCAGATTGTGTGCCCAAAGCAAATTGTTTTTATCAAGTCCAAATTTATTGTGGATAATATCATTGCTATGTGGGAAGGTATGGAGTGGGCTAGATGTTCGGACCAAAAGGCTATTTTTCTCAATATAGACTTTGTTAAATCCTATGATCGCATTGAGTGGCCCTTTATTTTGGACATGCTAAAAGCCTTGGGGTTTGGACCTAACTTCATTCAGGTTGTCCAAATTCATTTTTTAGATGCCTCTGCTTGTATTTCCATTAATGGCCGCTAGTCTCTTGCCTTAATTATTTTCCACTCCATTTGGCAAGGATGCCCACTTGCTCCTTCTCTTTATGTGCTTGTTACCAAAGGATTTGGCTATTTGTTGGCCAATTTAGTCTCTCAATGATATGTCAAAGGCATCACTCTATGTAACTACCAAACTCAACTTGTGAATGGCCATTTTGTTGATGAATCCTTCCTCACCCTTCTGGAGGAAGAAAACAATATTAAGGCAACCCTTTATTGTCTCAACATTTTTTGTCTTACATCTTTCTTAGCTATTTAGTGGCATAAAAATTTATGCTATAGGTAGTCTATTCTACCCACTCCTTATTGGTTCCAACAGTACGGTTGTAAATGGATTGGGATAGGGGAAATCTTTCAATTTCTGGGCATTCCCTTCACCTTCTATGCTTCTCTAGTTGAGTTGTGGCAAGCTGTTCTCTCCAGGATTGAGTAAAAGCTATCCTATTAGATAACCAAGCCTCTCTCTTTGGCAAGGAAATATCAAGTGTGCTTGAAGATTTTGATGGCTACTCATGTTTATTACTCCTCTTGTTGGGCCCCTTTGAAAGCTACCTATGCTAGGCTTGAAAAGCTGCTTCAAAACTTTCTTTGAGCCTCTATGAAGTCCCATAGAGGGTTTCACTATGTTTCCTAGGAGTTTTGGTGCCTTCCCAAAGACCCTAGGGGTCTTGGTGTGTTCTCCACTCAACGAAAAGTGATTGCCTTGTGTGTGAAATAAATAATTAAAGTCCTTACTGTAGATGAATCTTGAAAAATTCTCCTCATAATCTAGCTTTCTTGTTCATAGACCTGCTTGGAAGTGGATTGGATTTCAAACCCTTTTGGTCATGAAGGAACCAATCCAAATTGTGGGTACTTTCATGGCCAAGAGAATTTGGAGAGCCTGGGAGGTGATTAAGCCTTGACTCTACTGGGTCGAATCTGGTTTTCGTGATGAGCTTTCGCTCAATCAACATAATGTTTGGTGGTAGCCTCTCTTTGCTAGTAATGGTCAAACTTTGGCCAAATTACCTTGGATTAAGGTGCCAAGGTTCTAAAATAAATGAATTCAAACCTTGCAGCATGTGTTTCACAGACCCACAATGCACATCATATCGTGGGAATATTTTCGTGTGCTCTACAAACTTCAAAACCAATACCATGATACTTATGATGGTTTGGTGAATTCTATTCTTGCAGATAGTCTCCATAAGGTGGGAATTCATGGGTCCAAGCCTTGGTGGAAGGACTGGAAGTGGTACCTAGACACCCCTTTTAGGAATTACAAGCCTAGGCTTGGTTATATGTGGCTATCGCCATATTTTCCTATGATTGATAGTCTTAACCAAAGATGGCTTCTCCAATCCTCTGCTCATGTCTGGCAAAAAATATTCTCTACCATTTGTTCTGCAAGTGTTGAGCTAAATCTCACCCACTTTGATTGGTGTATTATTTTCCATGGCTTGCCTATGGGGTCTCGACTTGTTCACTTGGGGGTCCAGGACCCTCGATGCCATTTTTGTTGATAAGCTAAGTCTTTTAAGCATCTCTTCTGGTTTTGTACTAGAGCTCAATAGTTTTGGAATTGGATTCATGACTTCTTTTGGCCTTTCAGACCAGAACCCTTCTCCTGGCATATGGTTTTGTTGGGAGACTCGCCTAGACTTCCTGCTAAGTATACCTAGCTTTCGTACACTTTCAGAGTGAAAATTATCTTTTGTATCTGGAAAGATAGAAATTCCTACATATTTGATAAAACCAAAATGGATTAAAATGTTTGTTTGTATTCAAAAGATATTATTTGCTCTAATGTGATCTTATAGATTCAAGTTCAAGCAAACAAGGTTGCACTTAAGGTGGTTCACCTTCAGGTACTTTTGGACCATTGGGGAAATGCCTTGTGTATTGTGGCTCAAGTTCCCGCTTCACCTACCCCTTCCCACGGTCGGTCACCCTCTCGGGGCCGGTAATAGAGTGGCTATAGTTGGCCCTGCTCTTAGTTTCCTCTTCGGTGTGGTTCCCATCTTCCTGGATGGTCTTATTCTCCTCCTCCATGGGATGGATAGGGCTAGACCTTTGGAGGAGTGGTGGGGAGCAGTGATGGTAGTTCCGGGTGGCCCTCTGATAATACTCCTACTTCTAGCTCTGGTTGGCTAGACTCTACTAAATGTTATCTACATTTGGCACTTGCAAACTCACCCCAGGGTGAGGATAAAGAAGATAAAGATAAAGGTGCTGATGATGGTTGGGGTCCTCCTCCTGATGTCACTCCAAACCCCGTTGATGTATGGGAGAAAATATTGGATAAAAAAACCCCTCTTGGATTTGCTAGTTTTTCTTTGTCCACTTAATGGCCCTTTTCTTTGTTTATAATCTTGGATTTCTGGGCTAGGCCCATGTGAATATGTTTTTTGGTTTTCTGGGTGCTGCCCATGTGACTCTCAGGGTGTGCCTTTCTACCACCCATATTTTTTTGTGAATATGTATTTTAATCTTTATAATTAATACAGATTAGTGCCTATTCATCAAAAAAATTCCATTGTTGCATTTGTTGTCATCAACCTTCTATAGACATGAAAAATCAATTACAAAATTCATTGAATATATTCTAATAGTGGGATAGATAGAAAATTGAAGCTAAGATCCATCTCTAGAGGACCCTAGAAGTTAAGAAAGATACCTTAACAAAAACTCATTCACCCAGGGGTGACCCAGTCCTGCTACAACACTCAAATCCAACTTTTGGTGATAGGTGCAAATCAGTCTACACTTTCAATACCTATTGAAACTTGCCTATTTTTATTTATTAGTTATTGAGAAATTAAATTTATTACATTAGGTCATATAGTTTAATTAGTTTAATTATTCCAATTAATTTCCAATCCATTCCCATCCGCAAAAGGATGTAGATCTAGGTCTGATTGGCTCACCTCAGAGGTTGAAAGTCAATCAATGCACGTTGTTGATCTACCTCCTAATGAAACAATTTAAAAAATAAAATACACACTAGGTTTTGGACACTAAACTTAGGGTGTACCAAATTTTTATGTTTCATTTTGGTTAACCCAACATTTGAAACCATACCTTTCTGATTTGGTAATCATTCAAACCCTAGATCTAGGTTTTGCATCTTTGTGTTTTTTATTTCTCATTTAGGATTGCATATTGCATCATAAAAATCTTAAAAATCTAAAAAATATTGCATTCATATTACATCATAACTTGCATTGTAGTGTGTTTCAGTCATTTAGATAAGATTTGATCTCAAAATTATATTAAAAAAATGTCATTTGTTCTAAAATTGTCATACATTTGCATTTGTATCTCATTGTTTTTTTTTGGAAAAATAATCACTGTAACACTTGTTAGTAGATAGGAATAGTCACCTTAAACATCTGTCTAAATATTGAGATTTTGATTTTTCAAAACACTATACAAACTAATCACCATTGGGAAACCCTGTCCTTGCACAGGTATGTCAACAAATTTTTCACACTATTATATCTTTGTTTTCTCAGCTTTATTGTACTTGTATATCCCTATTCTGGGATCAGTAGTTGCATGTTTTTAAATATTTTTCATCTAGTTCATTTAGTGAAAGAAAGTTCATTATTTAGGATTAAATTTTTTATTTCAAAATCATCATTTTCAAGTTCCCGTATCTTAAAATTAGTCAAATATTTCATTTTTAGATCTGAAAGTTGCATTTAATCCTATTCAAACATTTTTAACATTGCTAAATATCTACATTATGCTTTAAATTGGAAAAAATTAAGCAATTTCTAGAAATTCAGTTACCGTTTCAACTATAGATGCAAGTAGAATCAAGATCCTTAAGCAGTTTAGTTCATAGTCATACTTTGATTTTTCAAAACCCTTGACCATGACCCAATCGTAACTGGGTGACCTTATCCTAATTTTATTGGCTAATTTTTTTGTTTTTGAGACCTTTGTTGTTGTGTTTACTATTTCTTCCTACTTGCTTCTTCTTGTTTCTGGTTGTTTATTGTCTTTATTTAGTATATTGGTGTTAATCTTGGGTGCGCTTTTGGTATTGTGAAACTTGCATGAGTTTCACAGCCTTGTGTCCTAGTGCCTGTTATGACCTATTTCACACATTGCCCCATTGAAAATGGGGACCCCCAGTAGTTTTCTTTTTTTAGGGTTTTGTCTTAGTATTACAATTTCCTAAGTCCGTTTCTTTGAGAGTTTGGAGTTAGGGTTTTGAGAAATCACCCGAGTCAAATAGGGAATTCAGGCTCAAAATAGTGTCTGGACATCCTCAAAGTGCTCAGAAGGCCTGGAGGACAAAAAATGCCATTGCTTTGGGTCAATTCTAACAACTTCCTATTTTTATGGGTTTTTTCTTTTTTTCTTTTTGCTTCTTCTGCTTTTTTGATTTTTGGCACTTTGGGACCAATTCGGGAAGCAACTTTTTTGGCTTGCTTTTTTGAAAGTTGACCTAGGATTGGGTCCCTCAGGTCATGGTAACAACGTTCCTATCTTCAGAATAAAAAATTTGTGTCTCCAAGTATAAAAAGTAGGGGAAAATCTCTAGGTGAGGTTTTGTTCCAAAGGTTCCAGATAAATGTAAGGTGTTGAGCAAGGAAAGCTAAGTGTTAGGCCAAGCAATACCTAGACCATCCACAAGTTTTCCATGGTTTGAAGATCATGGACCAAGAATCATCAATTTCACCTTGGTCAAAATGGCACAAGAACCATGAAGTTCACCCAAGAGGAAAGGTGAAGATGTCCAGACAAAGGTCAAGTCCACCTAGAGGAAAGAATGGATGGCTAGAAAAAGGAAAAGTGCACCTAAAGGAAAGTGAAGTGGGCTAGACAAAGGTGAAGTATGCCCACACTTGTCCAGCCAAGCTCAAATTCCTCCCATACCAAGCATGGAAAAGCAACTGTGAGGTACACCCTAGCAAAAGATGTTCAACCAAGCTCAAAGTCCGCCCAAGGTTGGCATGGCATAAAGAGGTCAAAGTTCACCCAAGTATGGCTTGACAAGCACAAAGTCTGCCCAAGGTAAAAGTTGGAAAAGTCTACCCAAGAAGGATGATGAGAAATGGAAAGGAAGCCACAAAGTCCACCCTAGGACATGAAGATGTCCAAACAAAGCCAAAGTTCTCCCTAGCAATGTCCAAGGACTCACCAACTCCACCCTATCTAAGAGCACTCCAAAGTCCGCCCTAGAATATGAAGATGTCCAAACAAAGGCAAAGTTTTCCCAACTAAGAAGAGATAAAATGACATGAAGAATAATAAATTTATCATGGATAAAATGAAAATTTTCCATAAATAAAAGATGATCAAGTCTGAAAAGGTTGGAAAAAAAAAATTCAATACTTAGAATATTTTTATATTTTTTCAACACTTAGAAGAAATTTTCAAAATATCCAACACTTAGGAAAAATTTCAAACTCAAGAAAATCTAGAAGATTCCATGCCAACTCGTTCAAGGAAAGGATATTTCGGCTAAGGGTGGCACCATGGTGAAAATTAGAAACTTTCTCTTGAATATTTTTTGATGAAGATTAAATTTCCATTTTGGAGGAAATAAAATAAGTCTAGGTTCGATGAATCTAAGAAAAAAACATGAAGTTGCTAAGAACATCGACCTCTTCAGCTCTATATTAAGTTTAACTTGTCACTTTCAATTCATTTTCTCCAAAGTTCGATTGTGAAAAGGTTTTGGCTCTCTCAAGGTTGCGAAAGATAATTTTTGAAGGAGGAATTTTGAAGAATAAACTAAAATTTTAGAGTTGAAGGACACAATTTCTAGAAAATAAAGTGCTTTTTCTAAGTTAAAGACAAAATTTTCATAATGAAAGGCATATTTATAGTCAGAAATATATTTTCAAAGGTTCAAAATATGAGTTTAACTAATATTATTTCATCCTTCTTTTTTCTTACTCACTTATTCTGGTGAAATTTGCTAAGTGCTTGGCCAATTTTATCCATTTTTTAGTCTGATTTTTAATAAAATTTAGCTTTTTGAAAAACTAAAAGTGAAATTTTTGAGCAAAAAGGTCCGAAAAAATCAGAATTAGGATTTTAAAAGTAATGTCAAATTTCTTCATGTTTGTTGTAGGTTGATGACCACCAAAGGAGGAGCTTCGAGAAAAGCTTAGATGAAGTTTTCCAATAAAGGATTGCAGTAAGAGTCGAAGATCAATTCCGAGTGGAAAAATGTCACATACACCAACCTCAAGCACATGGATTTCAAAGATTCCAGAAGGAGAATGTATGGGCAAGATGGATTCTTGCCAAAACCTATTTCTCATTAGATGATGAGAAATGGCATTGTCCAAGCGGCCGGATTTCCACCGACTATGGAGTGCGTTGATTTGATGATCGAGTGTGCCATACATTACAATGCACAAGAAAGATAGATTATTTCTCTAGATGGGAGAGTATTGGCTCACCTTGGAGTTATCCATTCAAGAGGTATTTGGGATACCAAAGTATAATCTAACTTCCTATAAAAGCAAAGAAGACACTAGAAAAATTTATGAGGAACAACTTGAGCTCTGTGCAACAAATGTCAATAAGTCGTGGTTAGAAAAGCCAAGGCCTTCCCTCAATAAATTTCCAAAGAAGTTGATTCATATTGACTTCAAAGAAGAAGATGGTGACATCATTTTTATGTTAAATAGAGTAATGGGAAACCTTAGGGTATGCCATTTGAAACCTGGATGTACTATTTTATTGATGAGATCACCTCAGGTGTTAAAATGTTCAATTGGTCTTGGATAATCAATGATAACCTCAATGAATAGCTCAAAAATTTGGAAAGGAAGAAGTCCTTTTACATGAGCTCCTACATTGTCTACTTGTTGGCTAGAAATTATAGATAGACAAGATTGATTTGCAGAGGCATGGTAGGCAATGGAAAAAATGAGTTTAAGTCCTCTGATTGTTATCCATAGCTACAACTCAGCGAGAAGACCAAATTTATCCAATATCCAAGATTCACGTGTATAAGAATTCTAGGATTTACCAGATGTCCTTATCGACTTCTGATTTACCCTACCAAAAAAATGGTCTTGCTCGAGGTCCTTAGTCATTTGGAAACGTATCAGGGCTTCTAGAGAACAAAGCACAAAGCAGTCATTACCTTTCCATTTTTCATCAAAAATATGCTAGTCTTGCCCAACGACACAGGCCGCTGAGAGTGCCAGGTTAAAAATGTAGTGGTATCCATTCACATTTTACCGGTCGAGGGCTGATTTTAAATCCTCACAACCGTACTGGGACAGTGAATGGAGAGAAGTATAGACATAGGGTAGACATGGAGGATTTTTGGGAAAATGTTGCAGATGAGTTTGATATCAGGAAAAGAAAATGGTCTAGAATGTCAGTAAGCTTGATCAAAATAATTTAGCTTTTCCATGTGCTTGACAAGTTAGAGGATGATGGAGAATATGTTCAATTGTGCTATGATGAGAATTGGCCTCTTCCTCCTATGAAATGGTCAGAACCAGAGCTTGTAGATCTATCCACCTTGATGAAGCCAATTGTTAAGTACTGATAGTGGTGGGTTGATCAGCAAGTCTAGGGGCTAAGGCAAAGAAATTTGACCCTCACATATAACTTGATGGGTGAAAGAGAATCACATTCTTCGAATGTAGGAGCATCCCAAAGTGATGGACTAATTGAAAGCACTAATTTTAGGAAAAGGAAGGAAGTAGTTGATGACTCCATAAGGTCGAAGGGGAAGACACTTGTAAATGAGGAACCTATCCAGAAGAAGCAGAGATTAGAGCCACCCCATTTTACCACATCTAGGAATGTGAATGAGGTATTAACTATTGAGGATGAGTCATTGGATGAAATAAGGATTCCTTCTCCAATCGATGAGGAGAAAATTGAATCAATCTAGTAGGACGATGATGAACCCCCATCCCCTACAAGCACAAAAATACTTGAATCAGAAAATGAGATAAATACTCTGGATGAGGAATTTCAAGAGGGGATGAGTTTCGCTCTTAGAGGAATTTAGGATATTCCATGTGAAGAAATTAATCTGGAAGAGGAAGGAATTGAGCAGCCTATGATTCCTAATTAATTGAAAGAAAGGTTGAAAATAAAGGCACCAGTGGAAATTCAAGAAGAAGATGATGCAGCTGATTTCTTGGCCAGATTAGAGAAGGTTTCTACATAGAAGCCAACCCAGAATTTTTCCACAATCCAGAGAGATGAAGTTGGCTACCATTTAGTGCAAATTTCTGTACCAATAGTGGACAAGGAAAAGGAAGATATTAATCCTCAGGAGTATGCAATCACTACTATCGACTTGGGACCAACTACAAAGGGTCAAGAGGTTGAGGACTTAGACAATTCAGTTGCTTCCATGAAGGAAATATTGGAAAAGGAGGTAGGAAAGAAGAGATAATAAAAAGGGGAAATTGAGCACTTGAAGGAATATATTCAACACTTGACCAAACCTCTTTATTAAGGAAATTCAATGGCTCCTCTACTTTTGAATTCTTCATAGGAAGCAATGAAAGATTTTGAAGAAATGGTAACAACCAGAGAAACCAAGGAGTGGATGGCAAGAAAAAGTGAAGAAGTAGCCACATTTTTGGAAAGATTAACATTGGCCTATGGAAAAAATTCTTCATTGCTTTCCAAAATTGTAGTAATGGTGGAAGCATGGGATAACCTTAAGGATGTTCAGACACAATTATCCCGTGCCTTAGAGTGCTGAAAGGAATCCCAAAGAAGGAATTGATTGATGGAAAAGTAATTATAGTAGGGGCTGCATATGATTTCAACACTTGGTACTAGGCATTGGTTGCATGAAGCGAAGTACTAGAAAAGGTGAAGGCCGATGGTATCAGAGCTAAGGAATAGATAAGAGAGATTCATACTAAGATTTTCCTTAGAGCTGTGAATGTACTTGAGAAGGAGATTATCCAAGAAAAATATATGCAGCTGGAAACTATAAAGCTCAAAACTCAGGAGATTTTCTTCACCATCACTGGACTAGTCTTGAAGAAAAATTTGACTAAGGCATCAAAATTCTTGTCCATCTAGGATGCCTTCCAAAAATAAGAATTGGAATGGGAGATTTCTTTTACCGAGCGTTCAGATGAATTGGACAGATTGGAATTCAAGGTGAATATGCTGCCACATGTCATGATGGAGGAGGTTAGCCTGGTTGTGTCCAGATTCATCAAACATAATGCCACTCAAGAGGATAAGGATGTGCCTCCTAGAAGATAGTTCCTCATTCCACTCTTCCTCCATGCACTCACTATTAATGTTATTTTGGGAGACCCTAATTAGGGTTGTTGTGTCTTAATATCAACCATTGATCTTAGATTGATCTCAATCTTTCATTTGTTTTTTAAACTCTATATAAACTCCTATTCTCTCATTTCACACTGTGAAGTTAATTTTATGAAATTGTTGCTTAGAGCTACTTGGATAATAAAATTTCATGTTGCAAGTTTTCTTTAAATCCTTCATTGCATATCTCCTTCAACATAGAATAAATTTAGAATAGAATTTGATTTGCACGCTTATTAGATGAATGCAAGATTTGATAATACAGATTGGTGAAACTCTTGCTCATACTTTCTTTGAATAAATTATTTTTGTTCAATGCATAAATTTATCTCGAGCCAATATTGTGGATTCTTTAACTTCTACTTTGAATAAAATATTGTTCTATTGATGGTATTACTCATGTTATGAAAATATTGAGCACTACCCTAGAAGATTTCACTTACTTTGTGTAGTTGTCCTTTATGTGGTGAAGCAAAGTGTTTTTATTGGTTTCACCTAGTCTTTACCATCTCTTGAGTTCTTAGGATTAGGATAAAACTTCTAAACCCTTATCCGTTTCTTTTTTCTTGAAATTCTAAAACCTAAAATCCAAAAAAAAGAAAAAAGAAAAGAGAATTTACTATCAAATTCTTCTGTCCTAGATTGTGAATGATTTTTAAGCGTAAGCCCCCCTTATCTTTCAACATACATAACCAAGGAAGCTATCCTACATAAATTTTCCCGTTCGCACATATAAACCTTAGAGTTTCTGTGTGGTCTTTCTTGCAATCTTGGCACACGTAGTGATTTTGTTCAAGAGAGGGTAGAGTGTCCTTGACATTTTATTCTAATGTTCGGTGAATTATAAAATATACACCAACATAAAATTGGCACTAGAAGGAGGGCGAGAAACAACAACGAATTGCTCACAAGTTGAGGTAGTAGACATGATGAAAAATGGTGCTTCCATGCAGTGTTCCTAATCTAGTATTACAACCAAATCTTGAGTTCAAGACAAGCAAGAAGACATTATCTCTTAATAAAACACTCTTGCCTGGAAAACCAAGAGAAGTGCCATAGAGTATATGCGAACTCATTTCATGTTGGAGGAAGAAGAAGAAAAAGCTCGAAATATTGAGTTCGCTATCCATATAGATTTGCGTATGAAAAGGTTAGAATCCCTTCTACAAGTTCCTCAACAAGAAAATTGACCAACTCTTGAAATAGTTCCTACGCATCCCTGACAGGCTTGGAGGAAGACATGTTGGATCAAATCGGTTCTTTCTCACCAGATAAATTTCAAAGAGTTACTAGATCCACTCTAGGTTCTTTCAAAGAATTTTTAGAGTTGTCACCTTATAGAAATAGATGAAGAAAGAAAACAAAAGCATCACAAGAGGGAACATCAAGTGAAGTTGAACCTAGTGAAGAAGCACCAAGTGAAGAAGAAACTTTCAGTCTCTTTCAAACCTCACCACTACGTACTCTAATTCCAAGTACTACTCCACTAAATAATCAACAAGCTCTAGTAGAGGTACAACCAATTCAATCAATTTAGATAAATCAACCAAACACTCCAATGGCATGGTGTCTAGATATTGCATTACCCATGACATTTGATGTCTATCATGACATGCCTAAGAACCTAGAACAATTTTGTTCCAAGTTCCATAGTGGTGACCTGAGCTACATTGCAGACAAACATATCAATTTTTTTGAATATCTCCTTCAAAATAGAGATGTCCAAGAAGAAGATGTTGCTTGTAGGCTATTCCCCTACACTTTTGATGAGGAGGCCTCTTATTGGTACATCCATTTTCTAGCTGACTCTATCCACAATTGGCAACAAATGAAGGATGCTTTCTTAGAGAAATTCAGGGCACCAATTTCTCCAATAGATTAATATAGGAAATTTGTGGAAGTGAAGAGGAAAGAGCACAAAAAAATTACCACGTTCAACAAAAAATTCCATAGGACCTACATGAGGTTATGAGATCCTTACAACTTGGACAATGCTGCAACATTGCCAGTTTATTACACAGCCTTGGATCGTCTCACCTCTATGTTTGTAAAGCCAAATAATCCAGCCCCACCCAACTTAAAGGAAGCATATTTTGCAACAATTACAATAAAAAATGATCTAGGATTAGGTATTGCTCTAGGTCCACTTAATTATTTAGGGAATTCCGCTGTCCAAAATCAAATTCAAGATGTCAATCGGGCATTGGCTCAACATACACCTATGATGAACCCAATTCCTACCATAAGAAATCACTTGTTCCTTCACCTAGGAGTGTCTATGTCCCAAGTGCCACCTTCACAACCGATATATCTTCAAAATGCAACAACCTTAATTCAAACTAAAGAATAAAATGACGAAATGAAGGAATTGATCGAACAAGTCAAGAAGCTATCAATTGAAGCTACATATTTAAAAGGATAGACTAATCAAATAAAAAGTATGCAAAGAAACTATCAGTCACATCAAGGGAATTAACAAGGTCAAGGTCCCTCTGGATACCAAAGGGAAAATCAAAATTACCAAAGGGACAATCAAATTTTTTAAAGGGACAATCAAAATTATCAAGGGAATAATCAAGGTTTCTAGAATAACAATCCCAACTTCCAAAAGAAGATATGGAACATCAGACCTAACAATGGTACTGTGCCATCTCCCTTAGATAATAAACCCACTGACAATTGTCCCATAGACAAGGTGTTCCTAGCTGAAGTGACGTTATTAGGATGGTGAATATTACAGAACACAAATCAACATTCTAAGTTACATTGCCACAAATTTCAAGTAGCAACATATATTTTTAGGAGGGAGAGGAATTCAGAGGTAGAAGATCCTCTAGTGATAGGATATGAATTAGTCCCCACATCGAGATATGATCAAGCCCTTGTCATTGAAAATGTCAAGTATCCACTCCAAGAGTAATTTCCATACCATCCTAATCAAAGATTCCCACCCACATCTGCAAATGGACCAGTGGAGGCACTACAATATCAAGCTAGAGAAAAAACTCAAATCTCATCAAGCCAGTCATCTACAATTAATGGTTATAGTTTCCCTCCATTATATAACAGTGTATTGACGGAAGGAACTAGAGAAGTGAAAGAATTACAATAGATGTTTGGAAACCCACCCAAGGTATATAAAAGGAATACTCGCTATAATGAACCCTTGACTACATCCATTCCTCCAAATAATTTTCAAACTCCACCAAATCCAAATGCTACCAATGTACCATCTCTTCATAGGGATTTTCCTGAATACCATGAGAAGAATTTCTAACCAAATGGGATGAGATAAGCTCCTGTACCACAAGTGGAACAAAGGCAACAAGCAAACCCTCAAGTTGAGTAGGCTTAGGCATAGAAAAAGGATTGTCTCAGAGAGGAATTGAAAATGTTAAGTTCATATGTGCTGGAAGAGTTTAAAAAGGTAAAGTTCAAGTTACCTTTGATCGAGCTAATGAGAATCCCTAAGATTCAGGAAACACTCCTAGGAAATTTGACTAAAGTTGTCACCCCAAGGAACACCTCACAGAACATGGAAAATAGAGGAGTACTCAATGCACCAACAAACATGAACGCTATTCAAGATGAGCCATAAGTGTTAGGCAATGCATTTGATGCTCCACAATGGCTTTGTAATTTTGTGGGAACGGTCAAAACTTCATCTAAAATTTCAAATCAAGGAGACATGATGTCAGAAGTTCTCATGGAAACGAACATATTCCAAGAAGAAATTTTGACAAATGAGCTACCATAGACTCTATAGAAGAAATGACTTGTCCCAAGAGCACAAAAAGAAAATAATTAAGATATCAATAATCAAGAAAAATACTCAGTAGTCTTTTACCAGGGAAAAGATGAGTCTGCCCCATTTTTGCTACTAGTCAAAATATTTGGCAAAATGTTGCACAATTGCCTAATAGATTCCATTACTTCAAGAAACATGATGCCACTAGCTATCTACCAAAGGTTAGGAATTGTGCCTATGAGAACCAATAAGAAAGTCACTTAGTTAGATAAAACAAAATTCCTTGTAATGGGAGAATTGAACAACATTCACATGCAACTAGCAACAAACCAAAGAGTGCAAAGTTGTATTGACATTTCAGTCGTCGATATCCCTAATGGATACAACATGATTTTAAGTAGAGATTGGTCAAGGAGGATGAATGGATATATTTCTATGGAATTTTCTCACATGTGGCTACCATGGAAAGGGGTCCCAAACCAAATAAAATTTTACAACACACCGAGACTCAAGTTGATGATTACTGAAAAGGAAGAAAACAATGAAATATTGTTTCTCGAGATAGACATGGGATCTTACAGACCTAGAGTGAATGAATTCTTAATGTTGCATTGATTGACTCAAGAAATCAATGGGATGGTTGATTTTATTGAGGCACTAATCAAAGAATTCCAAGGATCCTAGGATGATAACAAAGGAATGTTTGAAAATTTTAGAAACTTTGTCTTGAAAAGTATTCAATTGAAGGAAACATTGCATGAAAATTTCCACATTCAAGATCTATTGCTGCCAAGTTGGTGTCAAATCCACAATTTTGCTCATTATGAATTTACATGTAAGATGTGTCATAAATCCATAGAATAAGTACATAAAAGAATTCCATAGAAATTGAGCCTTTCAAACAACAAAGAGGTCAATCATATTGATGGATCTAACTCAATAATGACACAAGAGATACAATATGAACAAGATACCCAAGAAGGAAACATGAATCCACAGACTCTGCTTTCCCCACAATGGGAACAAGTTTGGACCCTAAGGTTTGATGGATCTCAGTGTAAGGAAGGAGCTAGAGCTGGTTTCAAATTAATCAGTCCAAAAGGAGAAGTATACCTTTTAGCTCACAAACAACAATTCCCCTGCACAAATAACGTCACAGAATATGAATAATTGGTTCATGGATTACTGTTAGCACTAAGGAAAGGAGCAAAAGTATTACATGATTTTGGAGATTCAAAGGTAGTTGTGAAATAGGTGAGAAAATAGTACATTTTGCATGATAAGAGATTAGCTCATTACCATAATAGAGTGTGGTATCTTATTGTGAGCTTCAACGCTTTCATTTTTCAATCTATGAACTGATCAAACAATCAAGTCACAAATTATTTGGCACACGTAGCTAGTTCATTAAAGCCACTCGCCATGGATGGCATGAGTTAGTTCATAGTGGAGCTATCCTCAATACTGTTAGTCCCTGATAATATCATAAATTTCCAAGTTTTTGATGATGATGACCACATTTTTGAGTTGTTAACAAGTTTAGATGTCTTTGCAACACATACTATTGATGAAGATGAGATAATAGGAGAAGCTCAATTTGATGTTGATGGCATCATGAATTTAAAGGAAAATGCCATCCCAAGAGGGATGATACAATTGGAAAGGATATTTGATCAGGATCAAATCAATGAAGTAAAGAACCAAAGGATTGAAGGTGACCAATATGAAAAGGTGAATTTGGGAGCTGAAGGTGAGGTTAAAAATGTATACATAGGTAAAGACTGCACACCCAAAGAAAAGGCTAAAATAATTTAGAGCATGAAGGAGTTTTCTGATGTCGTAGCTTGGAGATATGAAGATTTAAGAACTTATGAAACTTCTATCATCACACATACAGTTCTTCTCACGCCAGGAAGTAAGCCGTTCAGACAGTGCTAGAGGTCGGTTAACCCATTGTTGGAACCTCTCATCTATCAAGAATTCAAGAAATTTTTATTAACAAGAATCATATTCCTAGTGTGCCACTCAACATGGGTTGCTAACCTGGTCCTAGTCTGAAAGAAAAATAGAGATATTAGTCTATGTTGATTTTTGAAACTTAAACAAAGCCTCTAAAAAGGAGAATTATCCTTTGCCATTAACTGATGAAGTTTTACAAATTGTTAATGGGTCACAAATGATGTCCTTTTTGGATGAATATTTTAGGTACAACTAGGTACTTGTGGAATATGAAGATAGACTAAAAATGACATTCACAACAAAATGGGAAACCTTTGCCTACAAAAGGATGCCCTTTGGGTTAATTAATGCAGGAGCCACATTTTAGAGGGCCATGGACATCACCTTCAGAGACTTAAGTAGAAAATGCATAATCATCTATATGGATGATCTACTAGTGTTTTCAAAGAGGAGGGAGGACCATATAGAAGACTTGAGGAAGGTATTTCAAAGATGTCAAAGGTATGGGATTTCATTAAATCCAAAGAAGTGCACATTCAGGGTCACTGAGGGAAAATTATTAGGACATCTAATCACTGAGAAGGGAATATCAATTGATCCTAAATGCATAAAGGCAATCTTAGAAGTCAATTTTCTAGCCAACTAAAAGGAATTGAGATCTTTCTTTGGGAAGATCGATTTTGTCAAAAAATTCATCACTGATTTTGCTAAAATAGTAAAACCTTTAAATGAGATGTTGAAAAAGGATGCCAAGATGGAGTGGACACCACTAGAAAAGAGAGCCTTTGAAGAAATCAAGCAAGCCATAGTTGATTCTCCTATCCTGGTCAGTCTAGATTACATAAATCCTTTCTACCTATATTCCTTTGCATAAGAGTATTCTTGTGCCACAATGCTTACTCAATGAATGGAAGAGAGGGACAAGCATCCCATAGCTTTCATGATCTCACCTCATAATGATGTAGAATTGAGGTACTCCGACATCAAAAAGAAAGCCTATGCATTGGTGAAGGCCATCGAAAAATTTAGACACTACATCTTGAGGAGTAAAGTTTTTTCCATTGTTCCTGATGTGGCTGTTAAAATAATCTTGATGCAGAATGAGCTAGGAGAGAGAAGAGGAAAGTAGGTCACCACTATCCAAGAGTATGATATTGAATTAAAACCAATGAAGCTAGTCCATGGACAAGATTTAACTCAAACTATGGCCATTGAAGGGCTCAACCTGGTGCAACAAACATACGTATTAACTGAAACCTCCCCAGAGGAGTGGTATTATGACATCACCTCATATTTGATAATTCAAAATTATCCCACACAAATAAACACAATATAGAAGCAAGCCTTTAGGCTTAAGTGCCAACATTATATGCTTCAAAGATCAGTACTATATAGAAATAATCACAAAGGAATCTAGCTGAGGTGTGTTGGAAATGACAAAGTTAAGAGAATCATGGAATATTTTCACTCTAAGTTCGGGACAAGACATGGAGGAATTCAGGCCATGACTTACCAAATTTGAAGAGTAGAGTACTATTGGCCCTTTATTTTCAAAGATGCATATGAGCACATCAAAACCTACCACACCTGCCAAATTGTTGTAACCTGTGAAAAGAATCCTGCTATTCCACTACAACGAATCACGGAAGTGAAGCCGTTCACAATGTGGGGACTCGATTTCATCAACATGATAAATCCACTGTCATCAACACAAAATAGATATATTTTGACTGCAACTGACTACCGCATCAAATGGTCTGAAGCCCAAGCATTGAAGAATTGCATCACAAATGCGGCAATCAAATTCTTGGAAGAGCACATCATCACTAGATTCAGTTGTCCCAATGCTTTGGTATGTGATAATGGTTCTTCTTTCAATTCCATGAAGTTTTCCAACTAGGAATTTGACTACAAGATCACTTTGAAGTTTTCCTCAAATTATTACCCCCAAGGTAATGGGTTGGCAGAGTCCACAAACAAGAATTTGCTTAATGTGATTAAGAATTTTCTGGAGAAGAATCTAAGAGTCTGGAATTCTCAACTCAATTTTTCTCTATGGGTAGACATAATAAGAGACAATAAGTCATTGGGAACCTCCCCATATCAGTTAGTTTATGGACAAGAACCTATCTTTCCTATTCAATTGAGGATTCCAACATTGAAATTCATGCAAGAGTACCTAGACCTCGAAGACAGAGTCTAGATTCATCTTTCACAACTCCTATTATTGGAGGAATAGAGAGATCAAGCCCTCGAGAATTTTGTAAAACATCAAGGGGTTGTTAAACGATGGCTTGACATACGTGCAATGATAAAGTCCTTCAAGATATTTGATCTAGTGCTTTATTGGGATAAATCTCACGAACAAAGAGGAATCCATGATAAATTTGACAACCTATGGAAAGGACCATATAAAATTGCCGAGATATTGGGGGAAAACGCGTTCAAGTTGAAAACTTTAACGGGAGAATAAATCCCGTTGCCTGTTAACGGGCAGTTTCTAAAACATTATTTCCAACCCTGAGTTCCTTAATGGGACTTATCTGTACATAGTTATAGTAGCTTTTTTGAGTCTTGGATTTTTTTTTTTAGTTTAGTTTCTTTTGTTTTGTTAGTTTAGTTGCCTTTTCTTTCTTAGATTAGCTTTCTTTTGTTTTGCCTTGGGTTTAGATTGCTTAGGTTAGTTTTGAATAAAGAGGGATTCCCATTTTGTAAGAAGGGTGGTGTGGCTTACGTACACACTCTGGATGGACCCTGCTAGGTTGTATTGGGACTATTCCTTGGATAATATTTTGTGGAGAACCTTCGAGTCCGAGGTTAATTGTTTCTAAAGTATCTTAAAGTTAAGGTTAGTAATTGAATAGAAAGGGAATGATTTATTGTATCTTGACACTAAGTCTTATAGTTATTATATCTCGCACACTTAATGAATTCTATGAGTCATTATGGTTTCCTAGGTGAAGTCATGTATAAACAATAGAAAATAATCAAAGGTCTTACTTCAACGCCACTATAATGCTCAAGCCCATGTGAGCTTCATTGCTTACAAGCCAAAGTGTGGAGATATGTGAAAAGAAAATAATATCAAAATGAACGAAAAAAAGAAGAAAGATCAGAACACTTGGCTTCAGGTGTACACTCAATAACAAAGAAAAAAAATCATCAAAAGTAGAGCAATCTCCATGAGATTATAGAGATAACCTTTCCGGGGCTATGAACGCCCGCTGGTAGCGAGGCTCTATCCAAGGATGGAACAAAAGGGTCATATTGTTCTTATGAGATGGAAATAAATGCATTTTCACACACTCATAATTGAAGGATAAAAGATCTTGATATTGTTTAGGATTCCTCTTCCCTTTTGAGTACTCTTCTTAGCCGATAGGTAAGTTAGTTAGAATTAATCTAAGACTCCGGGTTTGAAGTGGATTCTATCTTTGGAATATTCAACAATATTCCCCACATGGAGTTGCCAAATGTTGTGACCTATTTCACACATCACCCCATAGCAAATGGGGACCCCTAGTAGTTTTCTTTTTTTTAGGTTTTTGTCTTAGCATTGCAATTTCATAAGTCCATTTCTTTGAGAGTTCGGAGTTAGGGTTTTGAGAAATCACATGAGTCAAATAGGGAATTCAAGCTCAGAATAGTGTCTAGACATCGTCAAAGTGCTCAGAAGGCCTGGAGGATGAAAAAAACCAATGATTTGGGTCAATTCTAACACCTTCCTATTTTTGTGGGATTCTTCTTTTTTCTTTTTTCTTTTTTTGCTTTTTAGATTTTTGGCACTTTGGGACCAATCTAGGAAGCAACTTTTTTGGCCTGCTTTTTTCTTTTTTTTTTTATCTTTTTTTAAAGTTGACCTAGGATTGGGTCCCTTAGGTCATGGTAACAATGTTACTATCTTTAGAATAAAAAAATTGTGTCTCCAAGTATAAAAAGCAGGGGAAAATATCCAGGCGAGGTTCTGTTCCAAAGGTTGCAGATAAATGTAAGTTGTTGAGCAAGAAATTAAGCTAAGTGTTAGGCCAAGCAACACCTAGACCATCCAAAAGTTTTCCATGGTTTGAAGATCATGGCCCAAGAATCATCAAGTCTTCCTTGGTCAAAATGGCACAAGAACCATGAAGTCTACCCAAGAGGAAAGGTGAAGATGTCTAGATAAAGGTCAAGTCTTCCTAGAGGAAAGAATGGATGGCTGGACAAAGGAAAATTCCACCTAAAGGAAAGTGAAGTGGGCTAAACAAAGGTGAAGTATTCCCACACTTGTCTAGCCAAGCTCAAAGTCCACCCATACCAAGCATCGAAAAGCAACCATGAAGTCCACCCTAGCACAAGATGTCCAACCAAGCTCAAAGTCCGCCCAAGGTTGGCATGACATAGAGAGGTAAAAGTCCACCCAAGTATGGCTTGAGAAGCACAAAGTCTACCCAAGATAGAAGTTGGCATGAATTTGGAAAATTCTTCCCAAGAAGGATGATGAGAAATGGCAAGGAAACCACAAAGTCTGCCCTAGGACATGAAGATGTCCAACCAAAGCCAAATTCTTCCCTAGCAATGTCCAAGGACTCACCAACTTTGCCTTGTCCAAGAGAACTCCAAAGTCTACCCTAGAATATGAAGATGTCCAAACAAAGGCAAAGTCTACCTAGCTAAGAAGAGAGTGAAAATGACATGAAGAATAATAAATTTTCCATGGATAAAATGAAAATTCGCCATAATTAAAAGATGATCAAGTTTGGAAAGGTTGGAAAAATAAAATTTAACACTTAGAAGAAAATTTCAAAATATCCAACACTTAGGAAAATTTTCAAACTCAAGAAAATCTAGAAGATTTCGTGCCAACTCGTTCAAGGAAAGGATATTTTGGATAAGGGTGGCGCCATGGTGAAAATTAGAAACTTTCTCTTGAAGATTTTTGATGAAGATTAAATTTCCATTTTGGAGGAAATAAAATAAGTCTAGGTTCGATGAATCTAAGAAAAAACATGAAGTTGCTAAAAATATTGACCTCTTCAACTCTATATTAAGTTTAGCTTGTCACTTTCAATAAATTCTCTCCAAAGTTCAATTGTGAAAATGTTTTGGCTCTCTCAGGGTTGCCAAAGATAAATTTTTGAAGGAATTTTGAAGAATAAAGTAAAATTTCTAAGTTTAAGGACATATTTTCCATAAAATAAAGTATTTTTTCTAAGTTAAAGGTAGAATTTTCAGAATTAAAGGAAGATTTATAGTAAAAAATATAGTTTCAAAGGTTCAAAATCTGAGTTTAAATGATATTATATCATCCTTATTCTATCTTATTCACTTATTTTGGTGAAATTTGATAAGTGCTTGGCCATATTTTTCCATTTTTCAGTCTGATTTTTAATAAAATTTAGCTTTTGACAAACTGAAAGTGAAAATTTTGAGCAAAAATGTTCAAAAAATTAGAATTAGGATCTTAAAGATAATGGCAATTTTCTTCATGTTTGTTGTAGGTTGATGACCACCAAAGGAGACCTTTGAGAAAATCTCAGATGAAGTTCACCAATAAAGGATTGCAGTCAGAGTCGAAGATCAATTCCAAGTGGAAAAATGTCACAGATACCAACCTCAGGCATGTGTATTTCAAAGATTTCAGAAGGAGAATGTATGGGAAAGATGGATTCTTACCAAAACCTATTGCTCATCAGATGATGAGAAATTCCATTGTCCAAGCAACTGGATTTCTACCGGCTATGGTGTGCATTGAGTTGATGATCGAGTGTGCCATACATTACAATACACAAAAAAGACAGATTATTGTGCTAGATGGGACAGTATTGGCTCACCTTGGAGAGTTAGCCATTCAAGAGGCATTTGGGATATCAAATTACAACCGAACTTCCTATAAAACCAAAGAAGACTCTAGAAAGATTTATGAGGACCAACTTGAGCTCTGTGCAACAAATGTCAATAAGTCATGATTAGAAAAGCCAAGGCCTTCCCTCAAGAAAGTGCCAAAGAAGTTGCTTCGTACTGACTTCAAAAAGGAATATGGTGACATCATTTTGCTGTTAAATAGAGTAATGGGAAACCCTCAGGGTATGCCATTTGAAACTTGGATGTACTATTTTATTGATGAGATCGCCTCAGGTGTTAAAATGTTCAATTGGCCTAGATAATCAGTGATAACCTCAATGAATAGCTGAACAATTTGGAAAGGATGAAGTTCTTTTACATGAGTTCCTATATTGTCTACTTGGTGGCTAGAAATTACAGATACACAAGATTGATTTGCAGAGGCGTGGTAGGTAATGGCAACAATGTGTTTAAGTCTTATGACTTTATCTATATCTGCAACTTAGTGAGAAGACCCACTTTAGAAGGGAAAATGATACCTTCTTGATGTACATCACTGAGAAATTGTTGGGAGGAACTCATCAAAGGCTCACTCAAGGGGCCAAGAGCTTGATAAACAAGTATGGGTCCTGGTTTATTTAGTATCCAAGATTCACATATATAAGAATTCAAGGATTTATCGGATGTCCTTACCGACTTCTAATTTACCCTACCTATAGAGTGGAATTTCTTGAGGTCCTTAGATAATTCGAAACATATCAGGGATTCCAGAGAACAAAATAGAAAGTGGCCATTACCTTTCCATTTTTCATCAAAAATATGCTGGAGTCTTGCCCAACAACACAGGTAGCTAAGAGTGCCAAGTTGGAAATGCAGTGGTATCCATTCACATTTTACTGATATAGGACTGATTTCGATCCTCACAATCGTATTGGGATAATGAATGGAGAGAAGTATAGACATAGGGTAGACCTAGAGGATTTTTGGGTAAATGCTATGGATGAGTTTGATATCAGGAAAAGACTATGGTCTAGAATGTTGGTAAGCTTGGTCAAAACAACTCAGCTTTTCTATGTGCCTGACCAGTTAGAGGATGATGAAGAATATGTTCAGCTGTGCTATGATGAGAATCAACCTCTTCCTCCTATGAAATGGTCAAAACCAGAGCTTGCAGATCTATCCACCTTGATGAAGCCAATTGCTAAGTAATCACAATGGTGGGTTGATCAACAAGTCCAGGGGTTAAGGCGAAGAAATTTGACCCTCACTAATAACTTTATGGGAAAAATAGAATCATATTCTTTGAATGTAGGAGCATCCCAAAATGCTAGACTAATTGAAAGCACTAATTATAGGAAAAGGAAGGAAGTAGTTGATGACTCCACAAGGTTGAATGGGAAGAAAATTGTAAATGAGGAACCTGTCTAGAAGAAGTAGAGATTAGAGCCATCCCATTCTGCCAATCCAAGAATGTGAACGAGGTATTAACTATTGAGGATGAGTCTTTGGATGAAATAAGGATTCCTTCTCCAATCCATGAGGTAAACATTGAATCAATCTAGTAGGACAATGATGAACCCCCATCCCCTATAGGCACACAAATAATTTAATTAGAAAATGAGATGGATACTTTGGATGAGGAATTTCAAGAGGGAATGATTTCTCCTCTGAGAAGAATTCAGGATATTCCATGTGAAGAAAGTAATCCAAAAGAGGAAGGCATTGAGAAACCTATGATTCCTGATTGGTTGAAAGAAAGGTTGAAAATAAAGGAACTAGTGGAAATTCAAGAAGAAGATGATATGACTAATTTCTTTGCTAGATTAGAGAAGGTTATTGCAAAGAAGACAAGCAATAAGTTTTCCACAATCTAGAGAGATGAATCCGACTGCTGTTCAGTGAAAATTGCTATACCAACAGTGGACAAGGCAAAGGGAGATATTACTCCTCAAGAGTATGCAATCACTACTATGGACTTGGGACCAACTACAAAGGGTCAAGAGGTTGAGGACTTAGAAAATTCAGTGGCTTCCATGAAGGCAAGATTGGAAAAGGAGGTAGGAAAGAAGAGATAATACACAAGGGAAATTGAGTGCCTGAAGGAACATATTTAGCACTTGACCAAACCTCTTGATCAAGGTGATTTAGTGGCTTCTCCACTTTTAAATTATTTACACAAAGCAATCAAATATTTTGAAGAAGAAATGGTAACAACCAGAGAAACCAAGGAGTGGATGGCAAGAAAAAGTGAAGAAGTAGCCACATTTTTGGAAATATTAACATTGGCTAATGGACAAAATTCTTCATTGCTTTCTAGAATTGTAGTCATGGTGGAAGCATGGGATAACCTTCAATATGTTCAGGACAAAATTATCCCATACCTTAGAGTGGTGAAGGGAATCCCAAAGCAGGAATCGATTTATGGAAAAGGAATTACAATAGGTGCTGCATATGATTTCAACACTTGGTACTAGGCATTGGTTGCACAAAGAAAATTCCTAGAAAAGGTGAAGGCCAATGGTATCAGAGCTGAGGAACAGATAAGAGAGATTTAGAATAAGATTTTCCTTGTAGCTACAGATGTACTTGAGAAGGATACCATCCGAGAAAAAGATATGCAGCTGGAAAGTCTAAATCTCAGAACTCTGGAGTTTTTCTTTGCCATCACTAGACCAATCCTGAAGTAGAATTTGACTAAGGCATCTAACTTCTTGTCCATTCGGGATTCCTTCCAAAAACAAGAATTGGAATGGGAGACTTCTTTTCCCAAGTGTGCAAATGACTTGGATGGATTGGAATTCAAGGTGAATATGTTGCTACATGTCACGATGGAGGAGGTCAGCCCGATTGTATCCAGATTCATTGAGCATACTACCACTTGAGAGGATAAGGATGCACCTCCTAGAAGATATCTCCTCGTGCCACTTTTCCTCCATGCACTCACTATTAATGTTATTTTTGGAAACCCTAATTAGGGTTTTTGTGCCTTAATCTCAGCCATTGATCTTAGATTGATCTCGGCCATTGATCTTAGATTGATCTCGGCCTTAGATTATCAAATTTGTCTTAGTCCTAACTTGCAAATGATTTTTAAGCATAAGTACCCCTTGTATTTCAACATACATAACCAAGGAAGCTATCCCACATGAATTCTCCCATTCACACATATAAACCTTGGAGTTCACATGTGGTCTTTCTTTCAATCTTGGCACATGTAGTGATTTTGTTCAAGAGAGGGTATAGTGTCCTTGACATTTTATTCTAATGTTCGGTGAATGATAAAACGTACACCAAAAATGCCAATACTTCATTGAGACATAGTTCAAGACTCATGGTATCCCACACTACTACTACATTTGCTATAGATCTTGAGTTCTGTAACTCTTTTACACCAAGTCTTGTCAATACTCAACCTATTTTGGATTTCATCCCTAATGCCATAATTCCCATGACCTTTACCATCAAAAATTGTCACTGATGTTGAACCATGGTGGCTCATGTCCCTCAAGAGAAATCGAAACAATTAGACAAAGCCTTATATTTTTTTTAAAATATTACATGAGCATGAAACATATCATTGGTACAATAGTTCTTGTCATAGATAACATGAGGAAAATGCTTGATAATGATCAAATATTATAGGTAGTACATAGTCTAGATGACATTATAGATATTTGTGTTCCTGCACTGACTAGTTTCACCCAAGATTTGGGATTAAATCAAAACCAAGGAGGAAGTCAAGCTTCTCTCCCTACAACCATAGCCTCTATTTCCACACATAAAAAACCCAACTATTACCACAACGATGCAACCAAACAAATCATAGCTTCAATTTTTGGTATTTCCACTAAGAATCCTTATAGTTTTGTGAACTCAAACATCATATCTCCAAATCCATCACCCCTCAAAAAATTGATATATACCTCTCCAGCTAACACATACACAATTCCACCATATTAATATCATTCCCAAAACATAATAAGCAATGATTCTATCATAAACCAACTCTTTAAAAATATGACATCCCTTCAACAACAAATATCAACATTGAACCAAACTCAAAGTGGAAAACCATCATAATATGTCAAGAGAAAGCCATTATCATTGGAGATATTGAAAGGATAAATACACAAAATATAGAGATACCCCATCATTAAAAGACATGGCCTTGAAATGGTTTTTCTCATTGCCGAATAATTCAATTCACTCATTCAAAGAGCTTTTTGATGCCTTCCTTGACCGTTTCCAAGTGCAAATTGGTCCCAAGATCAATATATTTGATTTAATGAGATCAAAATAAAAATAAGGTGAAAAGATTATAAATTTCAATTTCATTACCTGCTATTAGTTGATACTATCAAAAGTTAATCTAACTCTTCCTAATGTGGAAATTCAAAAAATGTTCATTGACAAATTACAAGAAGGCATAAGAGAAAAAGTCTTATTACAAGAATTTCCTTCTTTCATAAGTTTGTGCACAGTGCTTTGAGATTAGTAGAATTCAATTAATAAGTATGAAGCATCTTCATCTGAAAATATTGAGAATTTTGAGATCGTACATCAAAATAGTAACCAACAATTTATAAAACCAAAAAATAACTTTTAAAAGATAAATCCATCTCAAGAAAATCATGTTGAGCCTCAAGTTTTTTCCATAAACTCTACCCTATACAAATTTTGACCAAGAGATAGACAATTTACTCCATTACCTGATTCCACCCATGCAATCATGTTACAAATTTTGATTGAGAATCTAATTTTTTTGCCTCCCATCAGACCCATAGACACAACCAAACCCTTACCTCCAAATAATAGCCCAAATCCCTTTTTCCAATATGACTGACAAAGTGGAAATGATATCGAACAATGCATGTGTCTTAAAAATCAAGTTGAAAACCTCATAGTTTCTAATCATATCTAGTTGGGAGGTGTTAATGATAGGTAATAAGTCAATTTCTCCATCCAACCAAAATTTATAAATCTTAACCAACCCAATTCCAAACCATTCCACCAAATTTGTGAAAGCTAGTGATGTTAGGAATGATGTGATGAATGTTGATAATATTGAGGACATAATTGATCATGATAATGATGATAAGAGTGATGATGAGGATGACTTGCATGATATGGTCGGTCTCATAGACGTTCAACCTTGTAAGGGCCAAAACACTTTGTTACCTAACATTTCTTTCACACATATTGAGTCTTCTATACATGCACATAATGGTCCTCTCTATATTGTTAGATATATTAATGATAATCCCACAATTAGGATACTTATTGATCCTGTGTGTGTAGAGAATGTGATCGCCAAAGAATTCTTGTTTGTGCATGAAATTTATCAATATTCTTATGAATATTTGAAAGCATGGATTAAAAAACATATTGGTTTTGCTTTCCCTACGATAGGTTTGATCACTCTTTCATTAAAAGTTGGAGCAAGGCAATTAGATGTGTCATTCTCCATCATCTAGATGTTGAACCAATTTTGTGTGAAGCTAGGTTATCAATGGCTATGCTCCATGAATGTCATCCCATCAATTATTCGCAAGTACATAAATTTTCCCTTTAAGAACACTATATTTATAGTTCACCATAGTGGATTCAATCCTTTGTCTTCTCGTGAGAATTTTTCATTGGATTTATTTTGGCCTTAGCCTATGGAACCTATAATATCGTGAAGATTTATTTTTCAAATCCTATCAAAATTTCAAGGCAAAGCATATAGTAGAATTATCTCAGCAATATTGTTGAAGGTGACAGGTCCATGATTGTTCCTTATCTCTAGCCTACCATTGATGAACCTATGATTGAGCCAAAATCACTTCCAAATAACTAAAATAAATTTACCACAGTTCCTCAACCACTATCATACAAATGACCAAGGGTCAATAAGATGATCCCTTTTGTGCCTCCAAAAATAAAAAAAGTCTATAAATGTAAAGATACAATGGTTTCCCAACCCTTTATGGTTCCTTTAGTTCCTCCCCTAAGGGAATAAAATAAGCCAATGGTTGGAAAAATCCTTCTACACCATCAAAACTTGAGAACCATGAAAAAAGAAACTAAAGTGATAAAGAGAAGAGGCATATACATCATGCTATTGCTTGAAAATTAGAGAAAAAGAATAAACCCACACCAATGCAAACAACTCAAGATGAAATCCAACTTACATTAAAACAAGAAATCAAACAAGAGAATTCAAATGCAATAATCATAAAATCTCCTATTGTGATCAATTTGGATGATTATGATATTGCTTAGATTGATCAAGAAGTGCATAATCAGTTGAATTTGTTATTTTCCACTTCTATGAATTTAGATGTTGGAAATTGTGATGATCCTCCTGATGAGAGTGGCCCACCGTGTGTTGAACCTAGTGATGCTACTAGTACAACATTTTCTAGAGTCCCCTTGTCTAATTATCTACCTTCCTTATATGATGAACAAGATTGGGGTGTGAACAACCTACTCTAGATTGGCTCACATTTGAAGTACTTCTTTTTGTGTTTTCTTGCATGTGATGTGATCCCCCGTATCATGATACTTGGCATGTCTTTATGTTTGTGAGTTTTCTTTGGATGAAATTTGTTGCTTTTTTGACACAAGGATACAAAGTAAACAAAATTTTCATGATATTCTTATATTTATATCTCAATTCTTCTATATATCATAAAATTTATCTTTTCCTTTTTGGTCTTGTGTTTTCCTTTTGGGGACAATACAAGGCATTGAAACATTTAGGTCTCTTCCATGTTGACCCAAAAGCTTCTTTGTTTTCTATATATGTGTCATTCATCCTTTTTTTGAATTTTCCACAAGTATTTGGGGAATGATGTCAATCCTAAGCTCTATTATATCATTGTAGCAAAGATGTATACTGACCCTAGATCCATAGATATCTTAGTGTACTTTCTATGTTATTTATGACATTACATTTGATGTAGGAACATCCAATGATGTAGGGAAATCTTGCATGACCCAAATTTTTTTTTCTCCTTAATGTATTTAGTTGTTTTGAGTTCTATGATGGAACTTAAGGGGCATAAGACAATCAGAATTCAAAAAAGGCAAAACATGGTCACTTACTATTTTTAGTAAGTCAGTCTAAACAAGATCATATGGACCTAAAAATTTACCCCAAGGAGTAGAATTGAAAAAAATTTATGGTCATGAAAGAATAATCTGAATACCATGCACGGTTTGGGAGATATTAAAGTTTTCGTCTAGAGAAATTTCTCCAATGCAACTTCAAATTCAAATATGAAAACCCTAGAGGCCCCAAAGAAACTTGAAAAGTGGATGAACTGATCTTCGATGGGTTCGATTTGTAGATCTCTTCGAGAGCTTTCCGACGATATGTTATAATAGAAAATTCGACACCTGTATCAAAAGTTATGGCCCCGCAAAGTTGGCCCTCTAAAAAGTGAATTTCATTAAAATATCTTCCTAGGAAAGAAATCAAATGACAAAACTTTTGGTGCCAAAACAAAAGGGAAAGTTACACTTTCTAGAAAATTCTAGGATAGTTATTAGGTAAAATAAAAAGGGTTAAGTGGGGGTTGTAGAAGGTGGTTCCATTAGTGTAGATTGTGGCTCCAAATAATATATTTTGGTTTTCAGAGTGGATTTTATTGTAATGAATCAAGCCCATGAGGTTGTAGCATGTAAGTTTTGAATATGTAATGCAATTTTTGAAAATGATTGAAAGTAAGTTATTTTCTATCTTGCATCTTCTGCGTTGGTATCTATTATTGTGATTTGTGTGGGTTTCAGGTAGTGTGGCCCTCATCAAGTGGTATCAGAGTAGGTTTTCCTGAGTGTGTAAACATATCAACGAACGTGAGGCAGTTTGCACCAGGACTTGTGGTTGTGGGTTTCTACGAAAAGTGATTAGAATGCGTCTGTGAAGAAACTATGGTGGTGGAAGGAATGTTATTGTACTAGAAGAGGGTTTTAGAGCCCTACAGAGACAAGTTAAAGGATTGCAAGAGGATTTGCGTCAAGGTTTTTGAGCCAAGAAGAGGAGATGAAAGTGATGATGAATCTAAAAATGAGGAACAGTTTGAAGAAGAACAAGAAGTAGAAGATCCAGAGCAAGTTAGATTATTTAAGGCCATCTCTAAGATTGGGAAAAGGCTAAAGATCTATGTTTCTATATTTTCTGGAAAAATTAACCTAGGATAGTTAATTTATTGGATCAATGATATGGAGGAGTACTTTGAGTATGAGGAGGTGGAAGATCTTGAGAGGGTCAAATTTGCAAAGACCAAGCTAAAAGGTCATGCAAATATTTGGTGGAAAGAGGTACAAATAGAACAAAATCAAAGAGGAAAAGAGAAAATAACAAGATGGGATCATATGATGGACAAATTAAAAATCTAGTTCATTCCTATGGATTATGAGCTAGATTTGTTGAAGAATATGCAAGGGTTGAAACAAGTGAGAAAATCCATCAAGGAGTATACAGAAGAATTCTACTGTGTCTTGATCAGAACGGAATTTATGAGGCCAATAAGGAGAAAGTTTCCCGTTATATAAATGGGTTGAAGCTAATTATTCAAGAAGAGTTGAGTCTAGTAAGAATGTCTACCATTGAAGATGCATATCAATTTTCTTTGAAGGTAGAATAAAATTTGAATAAAATATTTGAAAGAAAGAAAAGAGGTGGGGGTCGTGGTGGAAAGATTAGTGGCAGTCACATGGAGGTCGAAATAAAGATCAATAGTAGGGTGAAGGATCCACTAGTATCCATAATCAAAAAAGGAGATAAAAGCTACCATCCTCATGATTAGAATAATGGAGACCAAAGAGGAAGAGGAAGATCTAGATGAGGAATAGGAAGAGGAGGCTTTCGTGGAACCTGTTTCCAATGCAGAGAAGGAAATAAAGCCTATGAGTGTCCTCAATATCAAGGAAGGACAAATAGAAGACTTGAGGGTAATGCACGAGTTACACATGTAGATGAAGATGCCGAGTCTTCACATTCTAAGGATGAAGAAAGAGGAGAGTTCCTTGTTACTAGAAGAGCCTTGTTGAATGAGGAGAAGGAGCCAACTCAAAGGAAAAATTTGTTTCACACCAGATGTAAGTGTGAAGGTAAATTTTGCAGTGTTATTATTGATGGAGGTAGTACTGATAAACTTATTTCATAAGAGATGGTTAGTAAGTTGTGGTTGAAGAGAAGAAGGCATATGAACCCATATCAGATTTCTTGGTTGTAGAAGGACCATAAAGCCTTGGTAAATGGACAATGTCTGGTAAAGTTCAATATTGGAAATTACCATGATGAGGTATTATGTGATATTATGCCTATGGATGTTTGTCATATGTTGTTAGGTAGACTGTGGCACTTTTTTTGGTGAGAAATACATGATGGACATGCCAACACCTATTATTTTGATAAAGGATGGGGCTCGTCATAAGTTGAATCCCTTGAAAGAGGTGGAGGAAAAGATATGCAGTAATGCAAGATTTTTTTTGGTTGATGGAAGAAAGTTCCTAGAAGGTATGAGGCATGAGCATATGTGTTTTTCATTGATCCTTAGAGTTGATAAAGAAGATACTAATGAAGTACTTGTAGAGGTTTCAAATATGTTGAATGAGTTTCAAGATTTTTTTTTTGATAAGGTACCTAAAGGTTTGCATCTAGTAAGAAAGATTAGTCATCAGATGGACCTGATTCTTGGAGCCAAATTTCCAAATAAGGTAGCTCATCATATGATTCCAGTAGAGAATGAAGAATTGAATAGACAAGTGCAAGAGTTATTGCATAAGGAATTGGTTTGAGAGAGTTTGAGTCTATGTGTAGTACTTGCAGTACTAGTGCCAAAGAAGGATGGGGAATGGTGGATGTGTATAGATTCTAGAGCCATCAACAAGATCACCATCAAGTATAGATTTCCCTTTCTGAGAATGGATGACATTATGGATTGTTTGAGTGGAGTTGAGTACTTCATGAAAATAAATTTCTTCACAAAAATAGATTTGAAGAGCATTTATCAACAGATCCAAATTAGAGAAGGAGATGAATGGAAGACAACCTTCAAAACCAAGGAGGGCTTTTATGAGTGATTAGTCATGCCTTTTGGGCTAACTAATGCACCAAGCACATTTATGTGGCTTATGCATGAGGTATTGAAATAATTTTTAGGAAAATTTCTTATTATTTATTTGGATGATATTTTGATTTTCAGTAAGACATTGGAGGAGAACTTGATGCATATTTGAAGAGTTTTGAGAAGCTAAGGGAGGATAATTTGTTGATTAATTTGAAGAAATGTAATTTTGTGAAGAGGGAGTTAGAGTATATGGGATTATTTGTCTTAGCAGAGTGTCTTAAAATGGACCCAGAGAAGGTGAGAGCTATCATTGAATGGCCTACCTCAAGGATTGTTATAGAGGTAAGAGAATTCCATGGTCTAACAAGGTTTTACATAAAGTTTATTAAGAATTTAAGTAGTATTTGTGCACCTCTAAGTGAAGAAATGAGAGGGGATAGAAAGGGTTTTAAATGGACTATAGGAGCAACAAAGAGTTTTGATATATGTTGAAGAAGAAAGTCACATAGCAACTTGTTTTGGCACTTCTAGATTTCAATAGTCTTTTAGGTAGATTGTGATGCTAGTGGAATTGCCATAGGATCTGTTTTGAGTCAAGAAGATAAGCCTATTGCCTGTTTTACTGAGAATTTGAATGATTTTAAGAAGTAATATTCTATCTATGATTAGGAATTGTATGCTATAGTTCAGTCTTTGAAAAAATGGAGACACTATTTGTTGTCAAAAGAATTTGTTATACATATTGATCACTAGGATTTGTAGTATCTCAATATTCAAGGAAAGTTAAATCAAAGGCACTTAAAATGGGTTGAGTTTTTGCAAAATTATACTTTTATTTTGAAGCATAGGAGTGGAAGGTCAAACAAAGTTGTAGATGCCTTAAGTAGAAGGAATTTTTTTTTGATAGAGATGAATATAGAGGTCGTTGGGTTCAATGAACTCAAAAGTTTTTATCCTGAAGATCCAAACTTTACAGAAAATTGGAAGGCTTGTTTGGAACCTGTTACATTGAATAGGAGAAGATGGTTGGATTTCTTAATCCAAGATGAGATGTTGTTTAGAGGAAGCCAGTTGTGCATTCCAAGGATTTTTATGAGAGATAATCTAATCAAGAAGAAGCATAGTGGAGGATTGGCTACAAAATTTTGGTCGAGATAAGACCATTGCTCTTGTTAGTGAGAATTATTACTGGCCACAGTTACAAAGAGATGTGAATAATTTTGTGCAGATTTGTAGAGTATGTTAGATGGTGAAAGGAACAAGTCAGAATACTAGATTATATTAGCCATTACCTGTACCCGAGAGGCCATGGGAAGATATTAGGATGGATTTTGTTCTTGGATTGCCAAGGACACAGAGAGGGCATGATTCCATATTTTTGGTGCTGGATAGATTTTCAAAGATGGTACATTCCATTCCATGTCATAAAACCAGTGATGTTCATATTGTAGAGTTGTTTTTCAGAGAGGTGGTGAGACTATATGGTCTATTGAAGAGTATAGTTTCAGATAGAGATACCAAATTTGTTGGTTATTTCTGGAGGAAATTATGGAAGAAGTTGAAGATAGATTTGAAGTTCAGTTCTACACACCATCCATAGACTGATGGACAAACGAAGGTGGTGAATAGGAGTTTGGGTAACCTGCTCATATGTTTAGTAGGAGATAAGCCCAAGGGATGGGATTTGATATACCACAAGCAAAATTTTCTTACAACAATTTTTTCAATAAGAGCACTAGTAAATCACCATTCTAGATTGTGTATGGGAGTATTCCAATAACTTATTCTAAGCTGAGGAAGATAGATAAGGGGGAGAAGAATAGTGTTGAGGCTGAAGATTTTACTGAGCACCTGAAGAATTTGCATGAAGAGTTGAATAAACATATCAATAAGATGAACTCATAATATAAGGCTAAGTCAGATCAAAGAAGGAGGTATGGGGAGTTCCAAGTAGGAGATGAAGTAATGATTCATTTGCAAAAGGAAAGGTTTCTAGTTGGTACATACAACAAGTTAAAGATGAAGAAGTTTGGACCATGCAAGATCTTGAAGAAGCATGATTCGGGAAATGCATATGAGGTAGAGTTTCCTAATGAAATTAATATTTCACCTGTCTTTAAAATTTCAAATTTAATAGAATATTATGGAGGAATTGATGACTAAATAATAGAAGCACAGTGGAATATCCTAGCACCTACTTCAGAAAATGAGGAGATAGAAGAAATTTTGGATAGTCGCGAGGGGAGAAGCACAAGAAACAAGCAATACGCAGAGTACTTGGTGAAGTGGAGAGGAAGGCCTATTGAAGATTCATCTTGGTTGTTTGAGGCTAAGGTTAACCATCTTGGTTTTCCTCTAACTCCCAAGAAGTGACAGGGTCAATTTTCAAATTACCCTGGGTGTCTGATGCAAGAGCATCCAACGATGTAGGGAAATATTGCATCACCCAAAAAAAATGTTTTTCCTTAATTTATTTAGTTGTTTTGAGTTCCATGATGGCACTTAAGGGGTGTAAGATAGTCAAAATTTAGAAAAGACGAAAAAAGGTCACTTACTATTTTTAGTAAGTTAGCCTAAACAAGTTTGTATGGACCTAAAAATTTACCCCAAGGAGCAAAACTGAAGAAAATTTTTGGTCACGAAAGAATCGTATCAATACCTTGCATGGTTTGGGAGATATTAAAGTTTTTGTCCTGATAAATTTCTCCAATGCAACTTCAAATTCATATATGAAAACCTTAGAGGTCTCGAAATAGCTCAAAAAGTGGACGAACTGATCTCTGATAGGTTCAAAATCATAGATTTATTCAAGAGCTTTCCAACAATATGTTACAATAGAAAATCAAAAACTTGGATCAAAAGTTATGTCCTCGCGAAGTTGCCCCTCTAAAAAGTGAATTTCATTAAAATATTTTCATAGGCAAGAAATCAAATGGTGAAACTTTTGGTGCTAAAACAAAAGGGAAAGTTACACTTTCTAGAACATTCTAGGGTGGTTATTAGGTAAAATAAAAAGGGTTAAGTGGGGGTTCTAGAAGGTGGTTCCGTTGGTGTAGATTATGGCCTTGAATAATATATTTTGGTTTCCAGAGTGGATTTTTTTGTAATGAATCAAGCCCATGAGGCTATAGCATGTAAGTTTTGAATCTATAATTTCATTTTCTAAAAATAATTGAAAGTGAGCTATTTTCTATCTCACATCTTTTGTGTTGGTATCTATTGTTGTGATTTGTGTGGGTTTCAGGTGGTGTGGCCCTCATCAACATTCTAGGGGAAAACCATCATCATTATGTATTCTATTTGGAAACATATCATTGGTATAGGGCTTTCCAAATAAGATCTTGTGATCTTTTGTTCATTGGCATTTATCATTTTCTACTTTAAAGTAATTGCCCACAACATGATGCTTAGTAACTCCTTTAAAATGGGGGCATACATTGGAATTATTTTTTCCTCACTATATTCACGGGGCCTGAACTTAGTAGTGCGTCGACATTTGACATTTTTGCTTCATTTTTTTGACAAATTCTAAATTTAGCAGTGTATTAGCATTTGACATTTTAACATTTTTGCTTCACTTTTTTCATAGAGGTTGAACTTATTAGTTCATTAAAATTTGAAATTTGGGTAAAAGCACAAAGTTGAGTCCACTTCTAGTGGAAGTTTTGACCTTAGATTTTCTTTTGAAATTGGGCAAAAAAATTCAGGATCCCATTTTGCTTTGAGGTCTATAGCCTAAAATTAAAATGAGATCCTATTTTTTAAAAATCAGGATCTCATTTGGTTTTGGTGTCTTGAACCTAGATTTAAGAAGCGGGATCGTAATTTATATAAAATGGGATCTTGATTTCTATGAAACGAGATCCTGATTTGTAATAAGCGGGATTCCCTTTCGTAGAAGTATTTATTTTTTCAAAAGACTTGTGGCCTCATTTTCTAGATATAATAATGAAAGAAAGATCAAGATCCTAGGTCTAAGAATGACATTCACATTATCAAAGTAAGGTTTCTTTGCATTTTCTTTTCATTTTTTTAGTATTCGGTGATTACTATTTTGGCTTTTTTGTTTATTTGGTAATTTAGGTCTTTTTATTTTGTTTAATCTTCAACAAAATATATAAACCCTAAATTCAATTTTAAAACCATAAACCTACCCTTACACATAAAAAACCTAAATTGAATTCAAATAAAAAAATTACCCTTCAAACCAAAAATCATACCCTATTACAGAGAAAAATAACCCTAAGCTATTTTCATTTGCAGTGTTTATTGACAATTTGATGGAAATATTTCAAATTGAGAAAAAACCTAGAAAATAAATATTTTCATTTGCATTGCTTTATGTTTTAAAACTATATGCAAATATTTCAAAATCAGATTTAATACTTAATTTCCTTAAGAAAAAATCTAGATTAGTCTAATTTTATTTCATTCCATTATTTAGCACTTTTTATTATTTATTTAATCTATCCACACACAAATAGAATTTGTAGCACATGACATCCATATGAACCCAAGCACAAATACCTACTCTCTGTTGAAGTGAACAACCAAGATCTTCAATCTAAAACACCAAAAATAACCTCCACAAGAGATAGAGAGAAGCAACAATGGAAGATGCTATTCCACCAAACAAGAATTGCAATATGATACAATGATCAATATGCTATGCAATAGAATACAATGCAATAATGCTAGAGATTCCTTTCTTATAAAGGAAAGGATGAGAGATAGGATTAGACAAGATCATGACAAGTGTCTTAATCCTATCACATGAGACAACTAACTCATAACTAACTAGGAAAGTGTAAAGTCTAGATAAGGAAACTAAGACTTCTAGAAGGAATCTTTTATCCTAAGTAAACTTAACATGTGAACTAAGTCCCCTAAGTCCCTAGTAAAGAATTAACTAGGTACAAGACTTATTCATACCGACACCCCCCTTAAGTGAAAATTAGGGAGGAAAAAACTAATGAAAATATGTAAAATATGGGTCTCATAAACAAGGCCTGATGAGGTACCCATGTACAAAACAAAAAAAATCTCACAAGTGGAGAAAAGGAGAAAAACCCTGTGGGAGAAAAATCCTCTCCAAAAGAGAGAAAAATCTGAAAAGAAAACTGAAAAAATTGAAGAAGGAAGGAGGACTTCTCAAGACCCCCCAAGGACAACTTCCTTCACCCTAAGCATCAATTGCAACTGAAGATAACAAGGCGATGCCAAAGGTTTAGTGAAGATTTCTGCAACCTACTGATCTGTAGGAAAATATTCCAAGCTGAGAACACCATCTTGGATGAGATACCTAATGAAGTGAATGTGGATCTCAATATGCTTAGTACGTTGATGCTCCATTGGGTTATGAGAGATATTTATGGTACTCTAATTGTCACACCAAATAGTAGTGAGATGAGTGAAAGGAAATCCAAACTTAGTCATCAACTGATGAAGCCACAAAACCTCTTGACTAGCCAAAATTGCACCTTGATACTCAGGTTTTGTCGATGATAATGTAATAGTAGTCTTCTTCTTGCATGACCATACAATCAGACTAGAACCAAGGAAAAAAATGAAGCCATAAGTAGAATTTTGATTATTGACATCACTAGCCCAATGTAAGTCACTGAAGCCCACAATCTAAGATACACCTGATGTGTAATGAATGCCGAAATGAGTAGCTCCTTGAATGTATCTTAAGATACATTTGGTGGCCTTCCAATGACTCTCATGAGGTTCTTATGAAAAATGAGAGAAAAGTCCAACCACAAAATATATATTAGGATGACTATGTGTCAAGTACAAAAGACTGATAACCAAATACTAATACAAGGTAGGATCAACTGTAGGAGTAGTGCAACTAGTAGGCAATACAACATCTGACTAGAATGGAGTAGGGGAAGGCTTGCAATCAGCCATGCCAAATATTTGAAGCAAATCAAGAGCATACTTATGCTAGAAAATGAAGATACCCTCAGAAGTCTAATGAACCTGAAGACCAAGAAAGTAATGCAAAAGACCAAGGTTGGTCATATCAAATCGCTCCATCAATGCTCACTGTTTACTTTGAATCATAGTAGAACTATGACAATCAAATCATCCACATAGAGCACAAGTATGAGTAGATTCTCTCCATGTATCTGAGTATAAATTGTGGGATCAAAATGGTAGTGAGTGTAGCCAGAAGCAAGAAAGAAACTATCCATCTTCTCATACCAAGCTCGAGGGGCCTATTTGAGACCATACAATGAACGTCGAAGCCTACAAACAAGTGAAGAATCCTACACAAAACTTGGAGGATGCACCATATAGATCTCCTCATGAAGATCCCAATGCAAGAAAGCACTCTTCACATCCATTTGATACATCGACCATCCCTGTGATGCAGCTATAACAAGGACAAGACAAATAGAATCCATTTTGGAAATAGGAGAAAAGGTCTCAGAATAGTCAATTCCTTCAACCTAAGAAAACCCCTTTACAACAAGATGAGCCTTATACTTGTCAATAGAGACATCTGCTGTATACTTAGTACGATACACCCACTTGCACTGAACCAAATTTATTCCCTTAGGAAGAGGCACAAGATCCCAAGTATGATTCTTTATCAAAGAAGAATACTCATCGGCCATAACACTATCCCACTCTAGAATACCTAAAGCATATGAAAAATTCTGAGGATCATCTAAAATTGCATGACTCAAAAGATCGATTCCCAAAGTTTGAGAATGAGTGTGGAGAGTGTGTCTGGGATCACCAACAAGAGGAATAGACTCCTCAAGAGTAACTCAAGCTCATCTTGGCCTAGTGGGTGAATGAGGAGGTGGATCAAGACCATAATCAAAATATTCCTCAAGTATCAAAGCATCATTAACTTAAGAATATTGAGTAGGTTGTGATAAAGAAGAATTCAAAGGAGGATCTTTCTAGGGGAAGGACTCAACAAATAGAACATCAAATCAGAAATGAACCTCTTGTGTGTTAGGATCAAACAATATGTATGCCTTCACATCCTCACAATAGCCAACAAAGATGTACCACCGACTCTTCTTCTCCATGGATTTACGTCAACCATTTAGAATGAATACCAAGCCTCACTACCAAATACTCTGAAGAAGGATACATTAGGCTTGCGATAAGACCAAGCCCCCTCAAGGGTCATATTCTACACTGCCTTATGGAGCATACGATTTTGAATATAGTTGGTATAATTGACAACTTCGGCCCAAAATGTTGGAGCCATGGACCTAGACTGAATCATACAATTGGCCATCTCCCTGAGAGTCTTGTTCTTTCTCTCTGCCACATCATTTTGTTGAGGAATGTAAGGAATTGTGTGTTGATGAAGAATACAATGCTCACTACAAAAATCCTAAAATTCCTGATTGACATACTCCCCCCATTATCTGTGCATATCAATCAAAGAGAAAAACTTGACTGCTTCTCCAAAAATATTTTGTAGCTCTTGAAATTGGTGAGAACTTCACTCTTGAGCTTCAAACAATAGACCCATGTCTATCGGGAAAAGTCATCAATGAATGTGAGCACATACCTAGCCCCTAAAAAACAAGGAGTTGGGAATGACATGAGATAACTATGAACCAAATCAAGGGGTGTGGTTGCATGTGTAGCTTGAAACTTAGGAAAAATGATCTTGATGGTTCTTGCCAAGAACACAACCTTGAAAAACACCATCCATGCAAGATATATTTGGAAGACCAACCACTAAGTTATGTGCTTGCTAAAGATATATATAGTTCAAGTGCCCAAACTTTCATGCAAAATTTTTCTCATTGAATCAACATGAGCAAAAAAATATGAACCTGATGAAGACTCAAAGCCATCAAATTAATACAAATGGTTCTCATGATCAACTATCCCTATAGCAAGAACCTTCTCAAGATCTTGCAACTATCTAATAGTCACATTCTATGGAGTAAACTCAACTAACTTCCCATCTCCAGAATGATAAATCTGATATATGGAAAGTAGATTCGTCAAAATATCAGGAACAAGAAGAACATCCTTAATGAACTCATCCAGCATCTTAACATAGCCTGTCCCCAAAACTAGAATCTATGAAGATTTCCCAACTGCAATATGAGAAGTGGAAGTATGCGCAATGGAATCAAGAAGATCACGTGAATTGGTTATGTGGTGTGACACACTTGAATCAAGAATCCAATTGTCTAAAGATGAATGAATGACCGGTGGTGAAAGAGTTTTCTCTTTGCTAATGGAAGAAGGCTTAGCCACTAAAATGTTGTGCTTCTTCATAGCTTCCTCCAAGGATTCTAGTCTCAAAAAAAAAAAACCCGCATCATGCCCAGTTTTTCCACAAAATGAATAAGGATCTCCTTTATTTTTCTTGGACTTGGAAGAAGAATATCTAGAGGTAGAAGAAGAAGGAGATGGAGTGGACTTATGTTTATTCTTTGGCTTCAGTTTGGAGGGAGTCTCACTATCTAAAGATGATTTTGTCTTGGGCTTCTTCTTATTATTTTCTTTACCCTTGGATGATTGAACCATTAAAGCATGATTCTTAGAATTAGGAAGGGCATCCGACTGAGTTAACTTGGCCTCCTCCCTAGTAATATGCTCATAAAATAGCTCAAATGAAGGAATTTTATAATCTTTCCCCATGGCATCCATAGTTGAATATAAATTAGAAGATTTTTTTTGATAAGGGCCTGTCAACTTAGACAAAATCAAGAAGATACATTCATCACTAGATATATCATGCCCAAATCCTTTCAATTGTGAAAAAATCAACTTGAATTGTGTAAGAAAATCTTGAATTGAAGGAAATGCATCTAGAGAGAGTGATTGTAGATCTGCTTGAAGTTGCAAGACTTTGAATTGATTTGTTTTCCCAAACAATTCTTCAAGTTTATCCCAAATATTCTTAGATGTTTTACATTCTAAAATATGAAACAAGTTATCAGATACATGTAAGCCAATGACCCATTTTCCTTCATCCATTTTAAATTTATGGACAAATTTTTCATAATCCCTTGTAAAATCAGGTTGTTCTACATCTAACATTGGCCATAGACCCTTAGATTGTAACAATTGAGTCATTTTTAGCTTCCATGTATGATAATTGTGTGGAGTGAGTGGTTCAATTTTCCTTAGATCCACCATAAATACCAAAAAAATGAAGATAATACGACACTTAAATTGTGCCTTTCATGCCCAAGAATGTATTAAAACTCAATTTGCAACCCCCTAGCAAATTACAATGAAGAAATTTTGCAATTTGTACAAGTGACAAGCTCAAATCAATAGTTTATGACACATGGTTATTTTTACAATTTTTAGAAAAAGTGAGCTTTCCAAAATTGAGAAAGAAGGTTACAAATAGATTCTTTGTGATTTTATGAGCAATTTCTAAACAAAGTTTCCCAAATTTTGACTTCGTATGCAAAAGTTATGCCAATTACAAGCAATAAATACACCTGTACCTTTAGTCTAAAAAAACTAGCAAAAAGTATCAAAATCTAGAAAAATCACCTATACCACTTTGAAGTTCATCGAACTAGCTTTTCAACGATATCTTGTTTGAAGAAATCTAACACCGTGGCCAAAAGTTATGAATTTTTTAAAAAATGTTGAATTTAGTTTGCAGGAAAACAAGTTTTCTAGCAAAAAAGTTTACTTCTGATTTGATTTTTGAAAAATATACTCACTATTTGTAGACAATAACAAAAACCCAAAAATATTTTGATGCTAAGAATAAAAATCAAAAATTATTTTTTGATCCAACAAGCAAAAGATGATTTTTTATTTACTTTTTAACCTTCAACCAGTAAAAAAATGACGCGTGACACTTTTTTGAAAACAATTTTCTTTAGATTTGTGCAAGATATGCAAAATCTTAAACATATTGAATTTAGATTTCGACTTTGGCTACAAAACCCAAAAATAGTTTTTCCTACAAATGAGTTGAAGTAGGATCTCTAAAGCAAAAATGAAAATGACTTCAATAAAAAATGACTTGCATCAAACCCTTGTTTGCCAAAGTTGCAAATGGTGACCAAATTGAGTGAAACAAAAGCCAAATCTAACTTTCTCAAGCCTCTAGGATGCAATGAGATAGCCTAAAATACTACCACTATATCCAAATGTGCTACAATCACCAGATCTCACCAAAATGCATGCATGCAATATAGGATTAAAAAAAATCTTTGTAAATCCTTTCCAATTTGCAAGATCATACAAGAAACTCAAATCACAATAGAAAGCTTGATGGAAACTCTTTAATGAAAAAATGGAAGGGGCTTGCCATATTCAAAGCTCTGATACCATGTTGAAGTGAACAACCAAGATCTTCAATCTGCAACACCAAATAACCTCCACAAGAGATAGAGAGAAACAACAATGGAAGATGCTATTCCACCAAAGAAGAATTACAATATGATACAATAATCAATATGCTATGCAATAGAATACAATTCAATAACTCTAGAGATTCCTTGATTATAAATGCAAGGATGAGAGATAGGGTTAGACAAGATCATGACAAGTGTATTAATCCTATCATATGAGACAACTAACTGATAGCTATCTAGGAAAGTGTAAAGTCTAGATACAACAACTAAGACTTCTAGAAGGAATATTTTATCCTAAGTAAACTTAACATGTCAACTAAGTCCCTAGTAAATAATTAACTAGGTACAAGAGTTATTCACACCAACACTCTCTAACATATTAACATACATATAGTTTTCTACCGGTGTAATCCTTGAACCTCCTTTAAAGGAAAGGTTTGAAAAACTCTCAAGTAAACACCTAAAATTTAATCAAATCGGCCAATCTAGAATCAAACCTTGATCAAATTAATCAATCCAATAAACTGAACATAACCATGAAGGATCTTATCTTAAGACTACTAGAAATGAATCAAAACATAAATCTAGCTTTCATTATGCCACACAACCACAGGCATGAGAATTCCAAGATCATCCAAAAACCCCTAACATGAACATTTTTTCAAATCAATATACACAATATTAACTAAATAAACAAATGTAAATGACTATGCTAAATTAATGGGAAGTTATTCCATCTAAACATGAATGAGATGAAAAAAGGTCAAGCAATTCTAATACATATTAGATATAACTCTATAGATAACATATATTATGTTTTTCACTCATTATAGTGTTTATACCCTTTGTATGTTTAGGACCATTTTTAGAAATCATAATCAAATTCCTTATAAGGATTCAAGATCAAATATATCATAAGTCTACACTAGCACCCTTGGGAACTTTAGCCCATAACATGTAGCACCATCTAGTACTAGGAACCCTATAAAATTTTGTCAATTTTTTTAACCTCTCTTTTGTTCTCTCATTTGATCAAGTTTATAAAATTCATTTCCCTAAAAACTTGGTAGTGATTGATATAAAATTTGGTACTTAAAATACATTACATGCCTTGTTAATACAAGAATAGAAAACATGTATCTGGATATCTTCTCTCATTTCACAAGGAATTGTAAAAAAAAAACTAAAAAGTGGAGTTGAATATTAGAGCTCTAAATCATAAATTATTAAAGGGGAATAATCATTATTATTATATTATCATGAATATATTTAATTCCTCCTTTGGTGATCATCTCCTAGTTTATTTTAGCCTCTTTCCATTATTGGAATGAATATAACCTTAGTTTCCTTTTCTTGTTGTCTGGAATCCTTGTTATACGATCATGGTTCAAATCTAGAACTTATCCTTCATTTTCCTATTGTCTAAATATTTATTGTGATCCTCATTACATATTGTTTGAACTCTATAAATAAATTCATCTCTTTTTAGTCTATTACTTTAATTTATACTAAAGTGTACAACACAAAACACCTATGGCATGAATCCAACTTCAATAACCTTTAAATTTTCTGTCAAACACTAAAGCACTATACATTACGTATAACATAATATTAGGTGTGATGGATCCCAAAGTGATAGGTAAAGTAATTTAAAACCACAAATTTCATTGAACACATTGTCAAATTCTTCGATGATAAGTTCAATTTGTGGTTACAATTTAGTAGAGTCAACTTTGATGACATCCAAAAAATTCCTTAATATAAATATTTTGACTAGATATATGGTCCATTAAAGCTTAAGTTTGATTCAAATATGGGCCCATTTTTCAACATAATATAAAGTGATTATACATTAACAATAAGAGGCCATCATATGTTATTAATTACATCCTAAATGTATATTTAAAAAAATAGTATATGAAATTTCGTTACCTTGGGCAACTTCACACCAAATTTTATTCCCTTAAGCCATCATTTTTTCCTAGGACAATTAATTCATCGATCCCCTTGAGCCATCCTATTACGAACCCTTAAGCCATCCTGCAATTGTTTTCAAGACAAGAGGAGAAGACCTAGACAAGTATCTTAGTCACAAGCCAATCACCTATAATTATAAAAAAAGATTGTTTTCATTCCTTCAACACAAAGATGCTAATGAAGAGATCTAATGAAAAAGTGTATAATGCAGATATGTGCCTCTAAATTATTACTAAATCATATTACTCAAGTACATGTGCCATGCCAACTTCACAAAATTTTATCCCCTTACTTGCCATCATGGTAAAGTGATTATACATTAATAATATGAGGCCATCATATGTTATTAATTACCTCCTAAATGTATATTTAAAAAAAAAATATATGTAATGTAATGAAATTTGGTTTCCTTGGGCAACTTCACCAAATTTTATCCCCTTAAGCCATCATTTTTTCCTAAGACCTTAATTCATAGATCCCTTTAAGCCATCCTATTATGACCCCTTAATCCATCCTACATTTCTTTTCAAGACAAGATGAGAAGACCTAGACAAGTATCTTAGTCACAATCCAAGCACCTATAATTATCGAATAAGATTGTTTTCATTCCTTGAGCACAAAGATGCTAATGAAGAGATATAATGAACAAGTGTATAATGCAAATATGTGCCCCTAAATTCCTAATAAATTGTATTACTTAGGTACATGTGCCACAACAACTTCACCAAATTTGATCCCCTTACTTGCCATCATGATTAAGTGATTATACATTAAAATTAAGAGGCAATCATATGTTATTAATTACCTCCTAAATGTACATTTAAAAAAATAGTATATGTAATTTAATGAAATTTGGTTGCCTTGGGAAACTTCACAAAATTTTATCGCCTTAATCCATCCTATTACAACCCCTTAAGCCATCCTATGAGGACCCCTTGAGCCATCATAATTTCTCCTAATTTATGTAATTTAATGATATTTCACATCACATTACAAATTATTTATTTTTTAATTTACATGCCTTAGACATAAATGAGCCTTACAATTTTTTTAATTTATACTGAATTGAATCATTTATATCATGGATTAAGGGGATTTTTAAGAAAATGGTTTAAGGGGATTAAATTTACCTAGAAATTTAGCTTTTTTGTGTATGTTTTAAGTTTTTTTTAGTATGTACATGTATTAAGATTATATAGTTAGATCTTAAATTTTGAAAATTTTATGTATGCTCAAGTTGAATGATGTACATGTATGTATGTGTATGTATCCTATTTAAAAACTTAAATGTACGTTTAATTTAAATATATATCTTGTAATTTTGTACTTGTTTGTTAATTTTGTATAAGTTTTGCAGGTTCACTTAAATATCATGGATTAGTTTTATATTGATTATATCCTCAATCCACCATCTTGCCCCCCTTCACCTAACCAACCTCCACCTCCACCACTTCCACCTCTACCTCCACCTCCCCTTCCACCCCCTCCACCTTATAACCCCCCACCTCCACCCCTAGATCTGATGAGGCTTTCTTGTGAGCCCATATCAATGATAACATTAGTTCTATTCAAGATAAAATCAATGCTATTCAAAATGAAGAATTGATTCCACCTCACTTGAGGTATTTTGCATCTTTGATGAGAAATGTTGTTGATGCTGTTAGGTCATTTGATGTGGACTTAGATAGTCATCAATGATGGTGAGAGGAGAGGAGACAATTTTATTCTAATGGAATCTCCTACAAATAAATCTTGGACCTTAAAATAATGAAATCCCATCTTGCACCATTTTTTTTCAACCCCATCACCAACTAACCAATCCTTGCAAACAAACCAAGATTATCAATGAGGTGGTGTAGACATCCACAAATTTTTGCTAATTCTGGGATCTATGGTGGATGGTATTTGACCATCCACCACATGCTAATGTGGAGGTACCTCTATTTTTTTTGAGGAAATTATATATAAATTTTGTGTTGGGCCAAAAACCCAATAATTTTGATTTCAAATCATTTTAGGGTGTTGGTGGCAGTATGCTACAATAGAGGTTAGGGGAATGGGTTGATCCCTGATGACCCGTGCATGCTCAACCTCTTGTAGATCCTCCTTTAGCTACCATTCTTGCAACCATACAACATCGTGTGGTGGTATCCGCACTAGGAGCTTTAAGTGCGTTCATGACCAACCTTGACAAGCTTAGTTTTGCAATGGTAGTTGGGGCTAGAGAGCGAGATCATGGAGGAGAATTATATGGATCTAGTCCTAGTGACACTCCACCTGTGTTGAAACCTCATGTATGTATGAGTTGTAATCAACTATTTTAAGGAGTTGATCAAGCTACACCCAGTTTAGGTGCATGTGGAAATTTTGATTGAACCAAATTAAATTGGGTGCTCCACCTTTTAGGAGATGGAACATATAAGGGAGGGTCCTCCTATTTTACTCTTTTTTAATTAAAGGAAACCATAGATATCTCAACTTAATGATCCAATTAGGAAAAGATATTTCTACAATGTCTCCTTAGGTGTGATTAAAGAAGGGGGTTCACCACTAAGAAAACGCTTAGAAAGAAGGAAATGAATGCAATATGCAAATCTAGATAGATGATCTAGGAAATGAAAGTTAAAATCAAAATAAGAAATAATGAGATAAAAAGAAGTACCTGGAGGGTCGGAGGTGACTAAACAAGATCTAAAAAACTTGAATTTTTTTTTTGCTGATGTGTACAATGACTCATATGCTAGACTAGGTGATTTAGTCCTAGTCTAGGGTTTCTAGGTAGAAATTGGCATCTACAATTGGTAAACCAAGATCTATAGAAAATTGTTGAAAAGTGGTATACTGGGACTCATATGCCCAAGGTAGTGATTTAGTCCTAGTATTAGGGTTTTTTAAAACTCTGGTATCCTCGAGTGATATTCTATAACTTCTCTCCTATCCGATATTTGAGTCCAAATATTTGAATTACAATCTGTAGGTGAGTTTCCATGAAGATGACAACTTATTGACAACTTTGGTAACTTTCTAAAATCTTGTAACTTTATCTTCAAAGGATCTTCAATCTCCAAATCACCTAGATCTACAATCACACATGAAGAGGGGAAAAATGTTGTTGTGTTAGTGGATAGGGGTTTGCCTTGGTCAAACCCTATTTTGGTAATCAAACCTTGAAATGAAATGAAATAGAATGAAGGAATGATGAATGAACAATATGCAATGTTGCAACTCACCAAACCTTTGAGATAAAGGCTGCAATCTTGTATGAAATGGCTAGCATGAATGTGGATCTTGAATCTTGATTGAATGCTTGCTTGAATCATGAAAACCTACATCACAAATGTTAGTTCAAAAACACACATGATGCATGATGACTTTGACATGATGCTTGAATCTTGAATGGATGCTTCAAAGTGATTGATAATAAACTCTTCAATTCTCTTATATGCTCACTTGAATGCTCATAAGCTCAATTAAATTCACTAGGAGAAAATATGTGAAATAACCTTGTATTTATACTTGTTAATTCCAAATTTCCCAAAATTATAACACTACAAGCTGACATCAGATCTAAGAGAATAAAATCCTGCCAGGAATTGAATTCAAAATATGTCCAAGATAAAGCAATAATCATATGTCAGTTGGGGCGTATGAGTCTCAGTAACTTAAGCTTGGGACACAGACTTCAAGAAATATTAAGTTCTATGTAATATTCCAGAGTAGGCCTCAAAACCTAGGTGGGACCCATATGCTAAAGGTGGCGTATGAGTCCCAAATCACTAGATCTAGAACACACAACCCATAAACATTAATTTTGGCTAGTCATTAGTTAAGTTTCAAGATTATCCTTAGAGAAATGCATTAAATAAGGCCTGTGGATGCAAAATAGGACCAAATAAGGCATAAAGAAGCCTAATTTTAGCAGGGATGGCCCAAACAAGTGTGAAAATGTAAATCAATACATTTTTCTATAGTACATTTTCCCCGACTTTAGTGAGAGGAGGAACTTTCTTCAAACTCACACTAAAGTAGACAAACTCGCATTAAGAGGGGTCCAAGTGTACCAATTCTAGTAATATAGGATGACAATGATCAAGAGGGTTGCAAAAGCCCCTAGGATCAATATCCTATGGTAAACCGACATAGGAACAAAAAGAACACATGTGAATAATGTATGAAGCAACAACAAGGTACACGCATACACTACCAAAGACAAAAAGAAGAAAGAAAAAGTAAAAGAGGGTGGATCAAGCCTCACTCATTTATCCAATGCAATGTGGGTCAAGCCTTAGCTATTTTTCCAAAAATGTTTACAAGTGGAATGCGATGTCCACTATGAAAACCAAATGCATGGTCACAAGGGCTAGTGGAACCTCAAGCCATCCACTAGGTGAGCCCCTAGAGGCACATACACACATGACTAGTATGCACTCACATAAACAAGAAAGTGGGTATGGGAAATTCATGCTTACGTTTGGCTCCCATATGCTAACCATACCAAAGCTATACCTCTTGATAAATTTTATAAGGTGCCACACAACATGAACAACAAGATCCATGAGGCAAGAAAAACATTGTATGCTAACACCCATGAAAAAATAGGATGGCTCTAAAGGCAAGCAAAGTGTGTTATGCAAGGTGGCCATATAATAGTTAATATAAATGTAAAAGTAGTGTAAGGTAACTTCAACGAAGTTTTTCTTAGTTCATGTAAGATCTCAACTTAGGGACCATTGTGCCTAATGTCTCCAAGAGAAGACGAATAGAGGAATAGAAGATTTGTAACTTAGGGGATGCAATGTGTCACATCAAGCCACTAAGAGGAATATAATATGCTAACAAAGATCGCGCTCTTGAGGGACATCACACCCAATGTCACCATAAAGAGAAAGACACGTCACATGAAGTAAGAAGACTACACAATGAAACATGGTTTGTAAGATGCAAAAGAATAATTCTAATGTATGCCCCCACTTTATAGAAATTTCTAAACACCATGCACTGTGAGCAATTACTTTAAAGTAGAAAATGATAAATGCTAACAATAAAAATGACACAAAGGATTATTTGGAAAGCCCTATGCCAAGTTTGTTTCCAAATGAAGCTACGTCATGAAAAGGGGTTGCCCCAAAAAATGAAATCCCAAAATCACATAAGAGATCCATAGATTTGAGGTTAGTATGTCTTTGCTACAATTTTATTATAGATTTCAAAACTGTCATCATTCCTCAAATACTCATAGAATTGGAAGAATGACACATAGAGAGCGAAAACAAAGAAAATATTTTTGGGTCAACATGGAAGAGACCTAGATGTCTCGATGCCTTGTGTCATCCCCAAAAGGAAAAACACAAGACAAAGAAAATATAAAGGAAAATATTTTGGGTCAACATAGAAGAGACCTAAATGTCTTGACACCTTGCATCATCCCTAAAAGGAAAACACAAGACAAATGAAAAGGCAAAGTGATTATGAAATATAGAAAAATGTAGATACAAATAGAGGAATGTCACAAAGAGAGAGATAGATCAAACAAAATAGTACGAGGGGATCACATTAGACACATGCAATCACACATATAACATGAAAAAGAAAACAAAGAAAAGACTAGTAAGGCACATGTGATTCAACCAATTAGCAAGTTGTTCATATCCTAATCATGCTAATTGTTTATGAAAGGTGGAAAACTAACCAAAGGGACAAAAAAAAGTTTCGAACTAGGTGTGTCACCAAGTTCAACACTCTTCTTAGGTTGATTGTCATTTAAGCTCATTAAAGAGGAAAACAATGAATTCAATTCATTATGCACTTCCTCATCAATTTTAGTAATCTAATCATCATCATCAAAGTTAATCATAATGGGAGGTCAAATGATAATGTCTAAAGAAGGATTTAGCTCTTGTTGTAGTTGTGATATAGGATCTTTTTGTTGTGGCAAAGAGGGAGACTCTTTGTGTATTGCTTCAATTAAGTTTGGATGTTGATTTTCTTTGTTTTTCTCTTCATTTAACCTTCAAGAAATAGAATGAGGTCTACACCTACACTCTCTAGCATTTATATTTATTTTAGTATGATTTCCAAGTTGTGTTTATGTAGGAGTGGGTTTATCAACCATAGGTTTCTTTTCTTTCCTAAGGGGAGGAACAAAAGGAACCATGGGAGGTTGTTCAACCACTTTCTCTTTAGCTTTGAAAATTTATTTTATCTTAGGAGGCATGATGGAATTATTTTGGTTGTCTCTTGGTCGTTTGTGGGAGATAGGCAAAGGATCTATCTTAGGTTGAACTTGGTTATTTGGAAGGGGTGTTGGCTCAATCATGGTTTCATCAAGGATAGGAGGCTCTATCATGGGTTGATGCATGTTTCGAAGGGATAATTTTGCTATAAATTTTTCCTTAAAATTTTGATAGGAATTGAAAGAGAAATATTCACGAGGCTTAATAGGTTTAATAGGCTAGGGCCAAAAGAAATCCAATGAATATTTCCCACGGGAAGACACAAGATTAAAGCCACTATGGTTTGTAGTAAATATTTCATTGTCAAAGGGAAACTTTAAACATTTATGCATGACCAAAGAGAAAAATTCCATGGAGTGTAGCCTTAGGTAACCAAGCTTCACATGAAATTGATCTAATGTTATAATGATGGAGAATGAGACATCTAATTGTTTTAGTCCAAATTTTAGAGGAAGGGTGAACGATCCCATCATAGGGAAAGAAAAACCATTATGCGTTTAATCCATGCTTTTAGTTTTTCATATGTATATTGATAGAGTTCATGGACAAGTAAGAATTAGTCAGTGAATAAATTCTCTCCATAAATGGGATCAATTAATATCCCATTAGTGGGCTTATCATTGATTTGATCGACTAAATAAAGAGGACCATCAGGTTCATGTTTAAGTATGTATTTTCATGAGAAAGTGATATCAAGAGGCATTTTAGTTTGACCCTTATGAGGTTGAGTTTCAATCCATAGTATCCGTGAGACCTTGTTCATCAGTATCCATGTTGTCATCATCCGTGTCAACATTCATCATATCATTCTTCTTAGTTTCACTACCTTTGGTAAATGAAATATTACGATTTGGCATGTGGTTTGTAAAGATTTACAAGTTTTGGTTGGGAGGGGCAACAAACTTATTTCCTTGATTATTAACACCTCTAGTTTGAAGTCAATTAGAATCAATGAGGTCTTGCAAAAAATGTTTAAGACGCTTACTATGTTCTATATCATGTCCATTTTTTGGTGAAAATGATAATAGGAGGGTAAAAGCTAGAAGATGTGTCCACGAAGAGGGGAAGTTTCATTCAAAAAAAATCTCGTAGGAAATGTGTATGCATTATTAAAAAAAATGCATATGCGTTATGCTTTGAGTACCCAAGCCTAAAAAATACGTATGCATTATGCTTTGGGTATGCACTAAAAAATGCGGACGTGTTATAACATGTACGAGTCATTTATTTAAAAAATTAAATACCTTTTAGAAACATGTACACATTTTTTAATGCAAAATGCGTACACGATTTGTAGAAGGTATTTAATTTTTTAAATAATCAAGCAAATAAAGAACGTGTATGTGTTTTGTAACACGTACATGTTTTTACAATTTTGAATCCCCAAACCACATGTTGCCTCAGTTTTAGGCTCAGGAAAGACTTAGAAACCCGACTCTTAGCCTTTGACTTGCAACTAAAAAACTAAGGCAGGTTCAAGAGAAATGTCCAACTTTGGCAATATGGTTGATGGTATTTTTTTTCTGAATCAATCTATGAAATTAAAACCCATTAGAAAACATATTGTCTAGTTTCTACATATATAATTTTTTGAAGATTAGACTATATCTATTATTTTTAATTAATTTCTAAGAAAACTAGTCCATAAACTTGAAATATCATACTTTTTTTGTTTTTTCATTTTTTTTGGTTAATTTTATTATAATTTTATTTTATGGCATCAATCTTCAGAAAATTCTCTAAATAGTGAAAAGATTCAAAAAATGTTTAGTTTAGGTCTAATTATGTTGTCCATACATGTTGATTTTTAAATAAAATTAAGGCCAATAAAAATTCAATAAATTTTTTTTTAGAAAAAAATTACAAAAATATCTTCATCAATATTCATGTTGTTAGCTATCTTTCCCCAAAAGGAACTAGCAAAATTCTTTTATTTGGATCTGTTAGGTCTCAAAAACGTAGGTTTGAACCATGAGAGGTTGCCAAGCTCTCACAAATGTTATTGGCCAACTAAAAAGGCCAACCAATACAGTTGAGCCTTCTACTCTTAAGGCTCTGCTACACCTAGGCGGGTGTACCTATATGAATGCTGCAGATTTTGAAATATGATTCCTACTTGAATAAACTATCCACAAATGGCAATTTGATAGTGGAGAGGTATGATCTAAATTTGGTATAAATTGTATAGTCAATATCAAAGTAAAAATTAATATGTTTGGTTAAGAGATGTAAATAGAATGGATGAAACCTAAAACGATAAATAAGACCAGTGCCTTGTTGGGTAAAATGGAGTCAAGTGAAATCCTTAGATGAATGAATTCTATCTGGCAGAGATTCTAATTATTTGGCATATGATATTAGTTTATAACTTGTATAAACATGCAAGAATGTAATTACCAAGCTCTTTTTAGTGATCCAAATGATACTTCCAGATTACTGTGAATGACTTAAAGGATTTAATCATTACTTGAAAGAACCAACCAATCACACGACACAAATACATCAAATGTGTATTGATAAACTGAGAATATACTTGATATGTCAATTTAAATAACAAATAAATATCAACCTTGGAGACAACTTGATAATATTTTCAATTAATTTAACAAATAATTGATACCAGAAGGGCGCCACAAAATCAAATTTCTTTCATTGATCCCTCAAAACTTCATACATGCATCATGGTCCTTTGAAACATTCTAAAAATATTGTATTTCTTACTATCTACTTTCTATCTACCCTCATAATCCCTACACTTTTATCTGGTATATATACATCATATCTTCAATAGTTGTGATCCTTTGTCTGTTGATTGCATCTCTTCATTATATTTTAATTAATTGCCTTTGAAAAATTAAAATATTTTAATCTTCGTCATCTTTGTCTTCCGTGAAAATAATATTTCCTCATTAGCATTTATACTTTCACCAAACAAATGCTTCCTTCGAATAATTACCCATTACCTGCTCTTGTAACTCCTTTGGTGAAAAATATTCCACTTATATCTTGCTCGGTTAAAATATTTCACTCAATAAATTATTCCTTGGGTAAAATAATTACCTTCTCCATGCTTCTTTAAATATTTTTAACTTCCTGAAGAAATGAGTTACTTCCTAGTGAAAACACTTGCACTTAAATAACCTCTCAGTGAAATATTATAAATGCTCCTCTATTTCATCGAAAATAATAATCCCATTATGATTATTATTTTAATCAAACTTTCATTCCATATTTTCACCCATCAAATGATATTTTACTTCAAGAAACCAATTTGACATAAGGATTAATAAATCTTCATAAAGTGCTCACCACATGAAGTGAAAATCATTCACTTTTTACCCTTATCAGATGATACGTGGAATTCATTCTTTTCTCCCGTTGATAATCAATTTTCTCCCCGATGCATCTAATGCTTTATTATTTTCATTCCTTTTGGGCTTAAATATTTATATCACCCTCAAAACTTCAGTGTGACATGATGCATCGAGAAGACTTTCATTTTTTCCCACTGACTTTGATTCTCTTGCCGTTAAGTTCTTTCATCAGTGTGACATTATCCATCAAAATGACTCTCGTCGATGTGCCATCTCCTACTGATGAATTTAGAGATTTTTCTCTGGCCTTCTGTGGGATGCGAGAGAACTATTTAGGGTTACTTTCTATTCTGGACGAGCCTCTTGAAATGCCATGAGCCATCACTATTGAGATCAACCATGAAGTTTCCCAAAATCAATTCTAAGATCCAACCGAACAGTCCATTTTTACTCGTCCCATATGAACATTAAAACATCAACGGTGCCTGCAACATATTTACTAATATCTCAGAATTTCGTGCATCATTGAATTTAGAATAATTTGTAACTCTCCCAGCATGACCCTCTAATTCAGTGGTTTCTCTTGTGCTTATTCTCCTGAAAAAGCGAAGGGCCTTCTTCTCTCACGCAATCATTGTCACTCATGCCCTCGACTTCTCCATATTTTTCATTGCATTCACCTTCAAGCGTACACTTTCGAGGTATTCTTGTGGACAGCTTGGGTTGATTTCAATCACACTCTCTAGAGAAACCTTCATCTTGGAGTGGTAAATCTCCCGTGTAAAAGTTTTACTTGCAATGTCAAAGTAACCCCTTGCAATTGGAACATTGGTCACTCCATTTGCAACGCAAAAATTTCTTAGTCTCTTTCCCAACGCTCTACAATATAGTTCTTCAACCTTCTCAAGATGTGTTTAAATTTTGAAATCTTTTGCATTATAACGCTATCACCAAAAAATAATATGTAATTTGGGGTCGCCTTATCCATGTTTCTCACCAACATGGGTTCTCCCATGTCCGTTTAGCATAAAGAGCCAACGCTATTTTTCTTTACCACAAGTGTGGAATGAAATGTGTTCCCAAAAATAAGCATAACTCCGATGTAGAATTTGTATATATTGGTGGAGACATTGATTTTATCCATGATTTGGTCTAAGATCCACTGCAACAGTACCCTTGACTTTCAAATAGTTTTGGATGCTCAATTGCCTCTTTAGTTTCCTTAATATGTTTGATCAAGTTGCAAATATTTCTTTGATAGCTATTGGCGGATCAATTGTTGAGTGTTTGAAGGAAGCTTCTATTTTCCATCGATTCAAAGGTCAATGACCTCTTTGATTAATCTTCTCTCAAGCAACAAATTTTTTCTCACCTCTGGGTTTCATCGTTGTCCTTCAATTTCTTTTAGATCTATTCTTGTTTCTTTCTATTTTCCCTATTATGGATTCAAAAATCTATAGCGATGTCAAACTACATCATGGCTATAAATCCTTTGATACAATATTGGATTTGTGATATGCAACCTTCTCTTGTTGGTTAGGCAACAAAATATAATTTCTTATCTAACATGGAGTGACAAGTCTTCCAAAAAATTACAATCTCACAAACTTGGCAGTGGCTTAGAATCCTCTTAAACATTATGCATTGCTTCCATTATAAGTTCATAGAATACCACTTCTACTTTCACCATTCTACTCTTCGGTGTGTATCATGAAACAATAAAGCATTAGTCAATGAAAATTATATTCAATGCCTTTATTAACAAACCCAAGAACTAGTAATCTTGAGATGACTCCTTCTAGCTGGAAACTCTTGGAAACACTTGGAATCTGTAACAGATTGGCTATTTGTAGATAGTGAGAAAATATGTTCTTTGATCAAAATGCATTGCTTACTCATTAGCCACAATAACATTATTCCCTGATTCCCTAATTCGTATAGCTTTGCCTAATTCACCATTTCACAGAGGCCTTGAATAAAGACCTTTCAAGTTAGGATACTTGGGGTAGAGCTTTTGTCTTTTTATTTTCATAAAATTTTACTTAACATGTTTCACATTATCTTCCTGTAGAGAGCATAAATAATATTGTGGTAGAATTACACCCATATAACCCTATTAAGAGTTTCAAGATTTGTTATGCTTTTCTCACATAATCCTCTGGTCAAATTGGTGTATTGAGAGCATAAACCCCAATAATTGGACTTCATGACACTTTATCCCTTTTAATTATTTCATCAAAATGCATCTTAAAATGAAATAGATTTTGCTTTCTGACCCTTTTTACTGTGATAAAATGATTGAAATGGCCTCCAAAATTATTTTGGAAAACTAATCAAACATTCTCCAAAAGCCATGAGGATACACCAAAGTGTTATTTGAAGGTAGGGGAGTATTCTTGTAAAATGGTTTGGCATTAAATTTTCAAAATTGAAAACTTCCAATGGTCAAAGTAGCTTACTCAGTGATTTTCTGCAAAATTGTGCCTGTCAAACTTAGCTGCAACTCACCAATTTGCAAATTTGTAAAAATATCAAATCACTTCCTGTGAAGCCATAACTTAGGAGAGTGGTTCATTTGGGATTCATGAGTATGTGAGAAAAGTGGATTTTCATCAATATTCGTTGTTTTCAAAATATCAAATGCCAAAGTTGACCTCTGTGAAAGTTTTCTGGAAATGCAAATGTCAAATTTGTGTAAAGTCAGTTTGGTTTTGGTTTTGGAAAAATATCAAATTAGGTGCTATAGCTCTGAAAATTGGCATGGAAGAAGATTAAGATGGGGAGAATCAAAAGCATCAATTGGTTTATCTTGACAATCATTCAGCTACTTAATATTATCCTCAAAACTTGGTCATTTTAGCAAATTTTATTGTGTGCAGACAACAACCCTTCACAGAACCCTTCAACTTGCCATCCTGGAATCATGTCAAAACTGATCGTATGAAGCTGAAAATTGGCGTGCATACTCCCATATGTCAAATGAACATGCTTGCAAAGCGATTTTACACGAAAGTAAGTGGGCTTCAAGTTATGATTTTTCAAAGTAGGCTCCAAGTGGATCAAACAGTTGAACATCTGAGTGCTGAAATCAATTTTTTTTTATGGCACCTTCAAATTTTTCCAAAATTTGATGGTTCCAATAGGGTCAAAAATTGATGTCCGTACACGTGCATGGTATGGTTAAAAAAATGACTTTTAAAAAGTGGTTTTTATACATCCCTATCAAAATTCAATTTCTACCATCTAGGTATTTGAATAAATTACATATTTGGAAACTAGATTCAAAATAATTTACTGACTTTTTTTAATATTCAATGTGTAAGTGCCTCAAATTTTTAGTCCAAGTGTGAAAAATTCTTAAAACAACAAAAACACTTCCACTTTTTGAGCTTTTTGTGAACCCAACTTCTTGCATCAGCCCAGGAATTTGATCTAAAGTTCGGGGGTAGTGGCTTAGTAGGATCAAGATTTCTTATGGGAGATAAGGAGATCATTTTTTTTTCTAGAAGTTGTAACATTGTGTTATGGAGGGTATTAGGTAAGGGAGTAAATTGTCTAGTCAAATCCCCAAATGTAAAAGGATTTGTCTTCTTTAGCAACCACTTGGGTATCAACATGTTGGGTTGGTTAAGGGGGATTTAGTTAAAGGAAGCCTTTATTCTGTTTCCTAAAAGGTTGATAATTGCTTTGATTTGCATGTTCATACCTTTTAGGTTGGCTAGAGGTGGGTTTTATTTCACGACTACTATCTAAGTTTTGATAATCACAAAGGGCAGTACACAAGTGTATAAAGGAAACTTCATCATGCCAAGCTTATCTTGTATCTTAGTTTGTAGGTTCTCCATGAACATTCATTGAAGCTAATGGATCGAGCATCTTTACATCGATTTAGGAATAAAGAAATTGGTAGCGTGAAATGAAGTCAGTAACCTTTTCATCATCCTTTTCTTATATCTCATCAAATCAACTAATGTCATCTTAGGGGTCATGTGGAATTGGAAATGGTTGATAAAGGCCTCAACAATTTCATTGAATGAACACATTGATTTATTTGATAACAAGGAAAACCATTCTAAAGTGGTATCTTTCAAGGACCTAGGGAAAAGTTTAGCCAAGAGATTATCCTCAAGGATGAAATCATTGCATAAGGCAGTATAAGTAGAAACATGGTTAGAAGGGTCTCCTTTTTCTCCATATTTATCAAACCTAGGAATCTCTATACCTTGTGGTATCGACATTCTTAATATCTCCAAGGATAAGGGGTTGATTTTGACATAGTATGATGGTTGGCCATTTTGATTTTGGTTTATGGTGGAAATTTTATTTTGAAGGGATGAAACATTTTGCAAGAGTTGGTAAGGATGGAGTCATTGGTTGTATTTTGAGATGGAGGTGAATATGATGGAGGTGTATATGTTTTCTAGGGGGAAGTGAATGGAATTATTTTGGGAGGTAAAGTGGTAGGAGATATGATGTGAGATTCCACAAAGGTACAAAGATTGCTAGCAAAAATACCCAAGGTAGGAAAGGCATTACTAGTAGGTTGCATCATTGTGCTAACTTGAGGGTTGGTATAAGTAGGAATAGAGGCAATGGTTGTAGGAGGAGGAATTTGGGTTCCTCCTTGAATTTGTACATTATTTGAAGGTTGAGCACAACTAGTCGTTGAGGTAAGATGTTTGCCAAAAATCTGAGCTAAGTTACGTGCAAGTTCTATTCGTTATTCACTTTCAATCATGCAATGTATGTTATCTATGGTAGGAATATCAGTGTTGCAAATATATTTAGTACTCACTTGATGTCGTAGGTTTGTTAATTCTTCATAGATTTAGATTATGTTTTCTTGAGGGACACTAGCAACCATTATTTTGACACTTGTAATACTACTTGAAGATAAAGAGTTGTCAAGGGTATGGTCCATACCTAGTGGACTAGTGTCAATTCTAAGAGTGAAAGAGATAGATAACCCAAGATCCATGATGAGTGTGCTATCACAGGATGAAATGAGTCTTAAACTACATCTCACTATAGTATTAACAATAGGACATTGAGTTGTAAAGATCATGCAAGGGACAATCAATGAATACAAGATAAATGCAATGAACACAAGATAATTGATATGATTTTAATTTTAATTCTTATGTTTACAAATGCACTTGAAATGAAACCAAATTAAGCTAAATCCAATGAAATGAATGAAACACAAACTTAGTAATTTGAAACAAAGATCTAATAACAAAAAACAAAAGCATAGAAAAAAGGTTTGTAATGTTGTGAAATGCAGTTTTAGGTCTGATACGAGACTAAATCACCCAAAAGGGGTGAATAAGTCCTAGTTAGGGTTTTTAGAAGGTTCAAACAGTGAAAAATGCACAACACAAAATTCCTAGAAAGTAGGAAAAACAACCTGTATTAGGACTAAATCACCCAAGTGGGCAAATGAGTCCCAAATTATGGTTTTGACACTAAATTCAACAAATTCTGAGTGAATATTAAGGTTTTTAACTTTTATGTTCAAATGAATGTTTGTAATGACAAATTTTAAATGAAATTTAATGGTGCAAGATGCAAAAATGCAACCTATATGCACTTTCACTAATGTAATATTTAGAAGCCCTAAATGCAAATTAACTAATGAAATATGTAATGCAAAGCTAATTTAAGCTAGATCTAGGACTAAAATGTACTACAAATCAGAAACAAAGGGTTTGAAGGTCAGGTTCGCCAAAATGAACCAAATTAAATAGGGTGATCCACCTTTCATGAGATGAAACACATAAGGGGGGTTCCTCCTATTTCACTCTTAGTTCATTAAAGGAAACCCTAGAGATATCAACCTAATGATCCAAATAGTAAAAGATATTGCTACAAGGTATCCTTAGGTGTGATTAAAGAAGGGGGTTCACCACTAAGAAAATGCTTAGAAAGAAGGAAATGAATGCAATATGAAAATCTAGCTATATGATCCAAGAAATGAAAGTTAAAATCAAAATAAGAAACAACAAGATACATAGAAGTACTTGGAGGGTCGGAGGTGACTAAACATGATCTGGAAAACCTAAATTTTATTGTTGCTGATGTGTACAGGGACTCATATGCCAAAATGGGTGGTTTAGTCCTAGTCTAGGGTTTCTCGATAGAAACTGGAATCTACAACTAGTAAACTAGGATCTAAAGAAAATTGCTGAAAAGTGGTATATAAGAACTCATAAGCCCAAGGTGGTGATTTAGTCCTAATATTAGGGTTTTTCCAAAACTCTAGTATCTTTGAGTGATCTTTTGTAGCTTCTCTCCTATTCGATCTCCCAAGTTTGAAAATCTGAATTGCAATCTATAGGTGAGTTTCAGTGAAGATGACAACTTCTTGACAACTTTGACAACATTATTCAATCTCCAAATCACCTAGATCTACAATCAAACATGAAGAGGGAAAAAATGTTGTTGTGTTAGTGGATATGGGTTTGCCTTGGTCAAACCTCTTTTTGGTAATCAAACCTTGAAATGAAATGAAATAGAATGAAGGAATGACAAATGAACAATATGAAATGTTGCAGCTCGCCAAAACCTTGATATAAAGGTTGCAATATTGTATGAAATGGATAGCATGAATCTGGATCTTGACTCTTGATTGATAGCTTGAATGCTTGCTTGAATCATGAAAACCTACAACACAAATGTTAGTTCAAAAAAACACATGATGTATGATGAATTTAATGTGATGCTTGAATCTTGAATTGATGCTTCAAAGTGCTTGATAATTAACTCTTGAATTCTATTGAATGCTCACTTGAATTCTCATAAGCTCGCTTGAATTCACTAGGAGAAAATATGTGAAATAACTATGTATTTATACTTGTTTATGCCAAATTTACCTAAATTAGAAAACTATAACCCGACATTAGATCTAGGAGAATAAAATCCCACCAAGAATTGAATTCAAAATAGGTCCAAGCTAAAGTGAGACTAATATGCTAGTTGGGGTATATAAGTTCCAGTAGCCTAAGCTTGGGACACAAACTTTAAGAAATGTTAAGTTCTATGCAATATTCTGGATCAGGCCCCAAAACCTAGGTGGGACCCATAAGCCCAAGGTGGCATATGTGTCCTAGATCACTAGATGTGGAACAAACAACCCAAAAACATGAATTATGATTGGTCATTAGTTAAGTTTCAAGATTATCCTAAGAGAAATGTATTAAATAAGGCTTATGGATGCGAAATAGGACCAAATAAGGCATAAAGAAGCCTAATTTTTCCAGGGAGGGCCCAAACAAGTGTGAAAATGTAAAGGGATAAATATTTCTACACTACAATGATGATATTGATTCATATGTTGATTTTATTACTACTGAGCATTACCGTACAAATGTTTCAAAATAGGTATAAATATACATGTACATGTTGAATTTATAATAATTTTTTAAGAACGTGTTTTTAATGAACACACACACACATATATATATATATATATATATTAAATATTTTAACAATTAAATTATTTTCTGTAGATGACGACGACAGGGGCATCTTCTATTCGTCGAGTTTATTTTACACCGACAGCTATGCAAGTCGACAACCCACATGGGGTATGTTTCGATTTATTTTTTAAATATATTGAATAATTTTTAACTTGTTTTTAATTTGTAATTCAATCCTTAACATGTGTTAAATATTTATGTTGGTTTAGGGAAGTCATTTGATTTCCACTTTGGTTCTACCAGAGGGATTGTTGAGCGTTCCTCCATTGTCAAGCATCTCGCATGAAGTGCTCATACATGCATATTGTTTTATTTAAAACTATACCTATAATTTTGTATTTTGAATTCATTATATCAAAATCCATGCACTTAAATATTATAAAATATATGTCTATGTATAGGTTGAAACCACCATGAGGATGTGGATTGGACACACATTTGATGTAAAACAAATTCAAGAGACAACTGAATTTCAGGTTGTTTAAATTTTTTTCTACATGTGTGCATAATTTAAAGGTATTTAAAATAAATTAAAATTTTGAAAATCCAAAATACTGAGAGGAGGGTGAATCAGTATTCCATAAAACCATTGACATATAATCCATACAAGCATCATCATAAATTTGACTAAATTATCAAAAGAAGACATGGAATCAAGACATAACATACACATGAACACTAGAGTTTTTATGTGGAAAACCCAAAAAGGGAAAAACCACAATGAGGATTAGCTCAAAATATAATATATCCAAATATAGAATATTGCAGCACTCACTGCTAGGACTCATTTTCCTTGAAAGGCTCACAACCTAAGTACAAAAAGAGATGGCTCACCGCCAAGATACAAAATCTATGGCTCACTACCAGAAGAATGAATTGATGGAATACATCTTCTGTGTGTAGGGTTCAGTTCCAATAAAGCTCTGAATATGAAGTACTGCCTCCCATAGTAGTCGCTCAACAAATTTGTTTTGATCCTCAACTGATAAAGCATGTAGGCTCAAATATTCACATATCCCTTAATCCTATTCGTACAGTTGGTTATTTTTTAGAACCAAACTTGATCTTACCACTTACCCATGAATTTGCTAGAATCCAATGATTAGAAAGGGTAAGGATTGTCCAAAACACAAGCAATGATTTTGAGGCCCTTGCTTCTACTCTTCGAGCTCTGTGAGACCTAAGAGGGTAATGCTAGGAATGTTCACATAATAATATTTTTGTGCCGTTTGTATCAATAACATTGCAATATACATAGATAATTATCATAAAGAGGCTCATCTAGTAAAGTATATCCAAGAAGTTGGCTACTTCTTAATAATAGTTCAGTTTTAGAGCATGAGAATAGTAAACCCTTTTATCTTTGTAACCCATTTTATAGAATTTGATTTAATGAATAGATAGTGGCTGAGTTAATCAACACAATGCAAAATAACTACCTCACCTAGACCAGTGCCTCATCCTTGGAATAGAGTCAACACCAATACCTACATAATTTGAAAACAATTTTCACATATGACATTATATGAAACTCTAAAATGTTGTATTATGTAGTATTTTAGCATTCTATCTTGACCTTGGCTTCTTACATACATCATAGTACTCAGTTTAATATAAATTCATTACCATATTCAAGAATTTTACATTAATACTTTGAATTAATAAGAAAGAATAAAACCACACATCCACCAGAAATTGATAGAGACAAATAAAATAACCTTGATTATATTATTCATAATCTATAAAACCAGTACATAGGAGAGAAAAATGGTGTCAAAATTTGAACTATTTATGTTATATATTACCCGTATTACTATCAAGATTACATGTACATATTGAAAAACTCAAACCTAAGACTTATCACTAAGCTATTCAATATCCTATATAATTCCCCATGTGACTAATCCCAGAACAACCCACTATCCAACCACTGCTTGTAACTAGCCTTGAAATCCAATTTATAGAGGCATGGGAGCAACAAGCATCGATCCAAAATTATAATTATAGTTTCATTTGCATGTGACATTTAATTTCACTTGAATTCGAGAGATTCCTCAGATAGTTACATTTAATCATTACAAAATAAGGGAAAGAAAAATGAAAAAACTCCACACAATCGGTTGAAGCAAACCAACTAGCCTTCCAAAAGGCATTGTTCTTTGTTGCAACAACTCTAAAATCCTTTGTCCATGTTGATCAAAGAATATTCTCCATCAACACCCAAGGAAAAAACCCACATAATACTTGGAAAAGGCATACATGCCATCAAATTAGCAAAGTCCAACACCTCTCCTTCACACCAACCAAAAGAGTTTCCACATCAGTATTAGAGATAAAAAACCATATGCTTGCTAAAGAAGATGATCTTGATGTAGTGTCAATGGTGTCATAAAAAATAAAAACAGGGCCAAGACACTACTCTGATTCATCAACATTAGAGTATGCCCTCTTGCTCTGAATTCATTCCAAAACTAGAGAAGCTAATACTTCCTCACCAAAATCTACATGTGGCACTAGAGTGAGTACGTAACGACCATACTCTGGGTTAATATCTCCTTCATCACCCAAAGGGTTGTCCAAAACTTCAATGGGAGAGTGATGTTTTCCCATGTAAGAGTCATAAGCCTTGTAGTATTTATTTTTCTTCTTTGCTTCCCTCATAGGCTTAACATATTTTCCCTTTCTAAACTTGATTAGTTCTTCGAAAAATATCCTGCTCCTCAAATTATAGGTGCTTTCAACACCACCCTTCTTAGTTTTCTTGTAGGCCTTCTTCTTCACCTTTGGTGTTGTAAGAGCTCCCAACATGCCCGATTCAAGTTCAAGTGCATCATCTTGGGATTCAAATAGATTGAGTCTTCTAGACCTTCAGATTGGGTTAACAGACATATTGGGTTTACTCATTCTCATAGAGGATAGAATGAGAACAAAGAAACTCTTAATTGTAGACAAACCCCTCACCAATTTGTTCTTAAAAGGACTTTCACAAAATAAAATATTCAAACCCTCACAATTATTATCAACTCAAAAAGAGATTGCAAGCTTACAAAACCCTCACCACCATAGCATTTTATAAACTAACATAGATGTAATTAGAAAAAGTAGGCATGAACACCTACTTACCTGAGAGAAGCTATCACAATATCTCTACAACTTCCTCGCCACAACTCTTCACACCATCCTTTTTATGTACTTAAGCTCAATTCTCAGATTCTAATTTTAATTGTGAAGAGAAAACATGGTCACCAATCCTCATTATATTGAGAAATTTGAGCATGCCAACCATTAATGCTTAAGGAAAACTTATGCAAGTGAGTTGACAATCCATTGCTAGATTTTGAATCCCAACCATTGATCATACGTTGGGATAAATCAATTGATAATTACAATTGAGGTAATTAATTATGAGGAAGCTTAACTAGGTGAATTTGTTGCCTTTGTCTAATAAGAAAAAACCATGTGGATAGAAATCCACTCTCTCAACACCACTGGTCATCTTACTTAGCCTATTTTGTCATGCTTTCCTGCTCACCCATGGGAAATAACCCACTTGTTCCTTCAATAAAAGTGATGATAGGGAATGACCATGATTTCATCTCAAACCATTAGTCCATAACTTGCCTCGAATCAATATTACCTTCCCACATGTATCATCTTCTGACAGAATTGGCGATAGTAATTGAAAGAAATCACCAAATCTAGAACACATGCCAAAATAAAATAGCTCAAATTTGGTACTATTTTAGCCCTCATGCTTCTTCAACCAATTTTATCAGCACTCCATCTTTGCCTCTATCCATTTATCTCTTTAGATGACTCCACATGTCACCTTACCCTCGCCCCCATGAGACTTATCTTTTGTGAAACTCTAGGCAATGAGGACACAAGAAAGGGATGAGATTAAATATCATGCCTTCAAAATATCCACGTCTTAATATAAGACTACTTACCCATGGTCATAAATTTTTGACATAGCCAACAAATTAGATTAAAAGATCTCAAAAGTTGTCAAAACATGTGACTCATATTCCCTTTTAGTAGCGCACACTTTACCATCTATGCTCATTGTCAACCCATAGTAATGATTTCAATAACTAAGCGCTTACTGCCATGATTCAGAGATTGGACATCTGACCTGAATAGCCATTTTAACCATCATGAGGGTACATTTAAATTTTCAACCTAGGGATGTGAACTTGAAATGGGTCAGCATAGTATGTGCACTAGGAATTCTAGTGTAGTCATCTTAGTTTTATAACTAAGAAAAGCTTAAGACTAAAAGAAAATTTCATGAAAGGAAACAAAAAAAATTCCAAACATCACTCAAACAAATCTAAACCGATTATGCATAATAGGAAGGAAAATCTAAGCATCCAACATAAATTACTCTGCCTGCCTTGGTTGCAGGAATAGTCACAGAACAAAGTTCTAGTGGCTACAGGAATAGTCAATGCCAAAATATTAACTAAGTACTAAACAAAAACTAACACTAATCTAACTAAACTAAAGGAAAAAATTACTCACCAAGTGGGCCCCCTTGGATGAGTATCCTCTAAAATACTAGAAAACTTGGATACTCAACTTAGAATCTTATTTCATTTATCATAAAATTCAATTACAGAAATATGGCTGATAATTAGCTTGTACAAGAACTTGGTGATCAACTCACTAAATCGCTATCACTAGCCCGAGGAAGGAGGATTCAAGCCTTATTTATAACCTAAACATGGCCATAAAATCCCACTAACTTAGAGGATTCCACTTATGGAAAGCGAGAAAAATGGAAGGGGCGGTTACGCATGCAAGGGAATCCATTTAGACATGCATGCCTAAACATGGATTCAACCACTACAGTAATGCCCACAATGCTCAAAGCCATTAAAGATCAGCGCAAGGTGGTTATACATGGCTGACACATGAATCTTTCACCGTTGTTCTCAGTTAACCTCACGCGACTCCTCAATCTGACCGGCTGGCGACTGCATTCCTCAACTTAGCATTTCAATCATGTCTGTAGAATAATGCCAGTAAACATAGTAATTGCATAATCATAACCCCTTAAAGAACATTCATCAATCACATGCAAGATAAATATAGATGGTCCACATAATGGGTAAATATCATTAAAACTAGCATAAATGAAATTAGTCCATGTCATATAACTAAGAGAAATTATATGAAAGTGTCAACATATAATATCAAAGTTATGGAAATTTTAGCAAATAACAAGATATTCTACCCCCATAACTAGGCCAAAATCAAGCCTCATCACTCTCCCCAACTGAACATTTTTCTCGTCTTCTATTAGGGGAAGAGTTATTCTTTTGCTTTGTTAAGGCCCTGAAGTCTATGACTGATAGCTGTCCAATGTCGGTGTCTTCCATGGGTGAATCAGGATTCCAGTAAAATCCTCCCAACTTATCGAGCCTCCTCCATCGTTGTTGTTCCTCTGCAATGTCATACTTATAGAATCTAAAATTAGGTACAGGCCATAGGAGGGTAGGCGGCTGAAAGGTTAGGGGAAGTCATTCACACCCTTTGGTTCTTCCAAGCTAGATATATCTATCAATTCTCTTTAGTGCAACAACGTAATTGTGAATAGAATGTGGCTCAACCTGCTTTAGCTCATCAGTCAATAGGTTCCATCGCTGGGATATATATCCCCTCATAGTATCTTCTTTTACTGTCATTTTTACTTCATACTCACTGTAAATAGCTTCAATCCAGGGCATGATTTTATTACCATAGCTCGTCCTAAAGAGAAATCTATTCCAATTTGTATAAATGTCTTTGGGGTTATTTGATTCAACCCTGATGGCTAGGGGAATACTAGATTCCTTCTTCTTGTAAGCATCGTATTGCTCATCCCAACTAATCTCATTCTGCACCGAGGACATAAATTATCTCAATTGTATGTCTTTAACATAAGGCAATGGGTTCCAGTCATTATCTTCTGGGACAACAAGGTTGTGTAGATAGAATTCACATAACAAGTTTTTCATTTCAGAGGAAGCAATTCTGTAAGCACTGAAAAATTTAGCAGGGGTTTCAATGGAGGGGTTTAGCCCTGAGATGATTCTTGAAATTCTAAAGGAAAGGCATTTCTCCTTTAAGTGCAAAGCATAAACCATTGGAGGGGTCCTACATTCCAAAATTTGTGGCACTAGAGTTGAAATGCCTCTTACCCTTTCCTTCAAAAAAACAATTTTCTCATTCTTTTCTTCGATCATCTCATCCCTCATTTGAATTTCCTTTTTCAACCATTTCTTCTATTCTTTCCACTCCTCCTCTCTCCTTTGTATATCTTTCCATAAATTTAAAATAGTTGTATGGATTTAAAAATTAGGAGGGTTATGCATACCTACCAGAATTTTCGTAGATGGCTACTTCCCATAGAGAACTATCTACATCCATTCAGGAGGTCTCACCAATTTAAGCTATTGAGGTATAATTCCCCTTTCCTTGTTCTACTGCAGGACCTCTTGTTCTTCTGGTGGTGGCTGCAGGAACTCCTGATCTATTTCCTGACTTTGCCATAGGAAGTCCCACTGTTGGTCTTGCTGCAAGAAGTCCCAAATTTCTACATGTTCTTGAGTCTCAACTTCCTCTATTATGGCAGCAAGATCCACCAAGGTCAATTTTTCTACTTCCTCAAACACATATTCTTCCTATACATTCTCCTACTCCATTGGAGCGTGTGTATTTTCACCCAATGTCCCACAAAGCTCAGGATCAACTGAATTCAATTTATTGAGAGGGATTTTTGTTTCCTTTTGGCTACAGGATGAACAATGCTAGCCTTCCTTTTCTTAGGGCTTGGCACCTCTTTTTGCGTAGATTGCATTTTTCTTCGCCTTGATTTTGCCTCTCTCTTTTGTGCTCTTGTTTTTATCACAATTTTCAATGGGACATCATCATCATTAGAACTTGATGAGAAATTTTATTTTTCACTCTCATTATCAGAGGAACTAACATTTATAGTCCACAATGGGGGAATCCATACCAGCACCAAAGGTCGAGGCACTGCAGATTCCTTTAGCCATGCTCAATTTTCTGCTAGACCTATGTGACTGAGATGAAACCCTAGGCTGAGAGGGCTCAGGTCTATACTGCTTAGTATTCACAAAATCATCCCAGGCCATTCCAAGGTTTGTATCATGCAAAGATCTCATAACCAACAATTCAATTAAACAATGGTGGGATACATAGTTTTCTCTACCTTTTTGTGTTTTTTCTGCCATAATAGAGAGATGGTTGTATAGTACATTGGGCACGTTCATCTTCCTCTTGTGCCACATATGACTCAACAATTTGAAATGTACTAAATGCAGGTTTGACAATCAACCTTTGCAAGTGATTTATTTGATGATATGCACGACAGTCTGCTTTCATGGCTCGAGTAGAGAGAGCCTCTTGGAACCTTGTTTGTCAATTGTGAGTGGAGGGTCACCATGCATTGTAAATATGGCCCCAACTGTCCTAACATCCTTGGAAATAGGGTAAGGTTCACCATCTGTCGGCAACCCTGAAACTTCAACAATTCATTCTTTAGTTGCTATGACCTCTAGTCCTTTCACCATGGCCTTTCCATCTAAAAATGTCTAAGCGAACTCCAATGCAATACCCTCATTGAAACCATCCAACTTCAGAAAATAATCTAGCCACCCACAATTCTAAAATTCGGCTAAGCACATCGCATCTTGTAACAAGGAATCATGAGCTAAGGGCTCATTCTGAATGAGTCCTCCTCCCATTGTCTATGCTCAACTTCTCACCCTGAAAAGTTACCTCTGTATTTTCAAAAAAAAAAATTGCTTGCTTGTTGGGTGAATTCGTCGACTAAATTTCCTTTTACCCTATTTTTAGAAACTTACCACTTGCATTTCAGAATTATGACAGAGTCAAGAATATAATAAATGTTAATAAAAGGAATCATAATGAGAGGAAATGGCAGCAACCGTTTAGTGTCACATCACACATGCGAGCTGTCATTCATTTTAAATTTTGAATCAACTCAGCAAGATTTGATGATGCAGACAATCATATATTGACATGTGACAAAATTTCTACATCTTGCTTACCCCTCCCCCTAACCTAAATTTGGACATGTGTCCACACATGTGGAATGGAAAGATTGATTTGACGCGGGGTTTAAAGAAAATTATGTGAACGCCCATCTTATCGTACAATGATTAAATGAAATGCTCTAAAGGATAATTAAGAATGTAATTAATGTGCATGTACCTAAGTGTATACAAACATGATTATGGAGAATTAATTGCATCGATCAAGGAGAAAGTACCACTTGCATTGCTGAGCAAAAATTAAGCAATCAACAATGATGGAATGGGGCGAGGTGAAATGAAATGATGGAAGAGAGAGAAAGGTGGTATAGATGGGTGGATGGGTGAAGAAATAGATTTCTACAAAATTAGAAATATTTATTATGACAAGTACATACCTCATTTAGTTAGAAGAAGGGACACTAGGTCCGCTACCTTTGGTTGTAGGAACTCCTTTGCTGTAGGAACCATGTTCGGGTGCTGTGTGTTGGATAAAATCTTATAGGAACTCTTCTTTTGAAGCTGGCTTGTGATATAATTTAAGACGGTTCCCATTCACCAGTAGTTTGAATTTCACTAGGTCAATGGTCATGAGCTGCACAACTCCATTGGGAAAGACTTTTGACACTTCATATGGCCCTAGCCACCTAGTCTATAATTTACTTGCATTATCCTGGTAGTGTGAATCATAAAGTAATGCCCAATCGCTTGGCTAAAATTTCTTCTCTTTGATGAATCTGTCATGCCATTTGATTATTTGAATTTGCACAAGTTTAGTATGATGTAATGCTATTTTCCTCAGCTCGTCTAATTCATTCAGCTGCATGATCCGTTCCTTTTGTGCCTTGTAAATATCCATCCCCAACTCTAGAGCAGTTTTGAGAGTCTTGTGGTCAAATTCTATAGGCATCATGGTTGTTTTCCCATATAGCATCTCAAATGGTGTGAAGCCTATAGTTGTCTTCCAGGTGGTCCTGTAAGCCCAAACTGCCTTTGATAATCTATTTGCCCAATATTTTCTATGAATATGCACTATTTTGGTGAGGATGGCCTCAATCTCTTTGTTTGTCACCTCAACTTGTCCATTTGCTTGAGGGTGATAAGGAGTGGATTTCCTGTGCCTGATGTTATATTCATTAACCAATGCCATAATAAGGGTTGATGTAAAATGAGTGCCTTGATCAATGACTATTTCTCTTGGTACCCCATATCTTGTGAAAATTTCTTCATAAAGGAATTCTGCAACCTTGTTGTCTCTTGTATGCTTCATGGCTTTGACTTCAACCACTTTGTTACATAATAAATGCACACTAGAATATAGGACTTACCATTGGATGGAGGATCAATGGTTCCCACAAAATCCAAACCCCATTTTTTAAAAGGAGTAACTACCACTTGTGGATAGAGTGACATCTCATCTGAATTTGTTGGCTAACCCATCCATTGGCATTTATCATATCTCCTTGTATATATTCCCGCATCTTTGTGTAATGTAGGCTAATAGTATCTTGTGTTCAAGATTTTCATTTCTGTCCTTTTAGCTACAAAGTGGCATCCACAGGGTTCATCATGACATGCATGCAAAATGTCTTAGGTTTCCTCTTCCCTCACACATCGTCTCATTACATGATTAGGTCCAGTATAAAATAGGCATCCAACTATCCATGAAAAAGGGAAGGATTTTTCAATCAACACCCTTCTCTCTTTTGAGGAGAAGTGAGGAGGAAATCTCCCTGTCACAAGGTAATTGGCTATATCAGTATACCAGGGTATTTGCACACTAATGGAGAATAGATGCTCTTCTGGAAAGGAATCATCTATGGATTGAGTATTTTTTGATGAGGTCAGCCTTTAGAGGAAATCTGCAACCACGTTTGCCTTCCCTGGTTTGTCTATAATAGTTAGGTCATATTATTGCATTAATATCAACCATCTGGCTAATCTTCTTGAGATTAGGGGTTTTTTCATAAGGAATCTAATGGTTGCATGATCAGTGTGTACAAAAATTTGATAAACTGTGATATAGTGCCTACATTTATTCAAGGCATAGATTACTACCAACATTTCTTTCTCTGTGACTATGTAATTGAATTCAGCTCCTTGCAAGTTTTTACTGACAAAATAAATGGAATTTTCAATATCTTCTGATTTTTGTCCTAAGACTAATCCTATTGCATAATATGAGGCATCAATATACATGTGGAAATGGATTTCCCAATTTGGTCCCTTAAGTACAAGAGCATGAGTTAGAGCTATCTTTAAATCAAAAAATACTTTATCACAAATTTTGGTCCAGTGAAACTCAACATCTTTAGTCAAAAGACTATCTAGTGGGGCATCTATTTTGCTAAAATCCTTGATGAAATGCTTGTAATATCTTGCATGGCCTAAAAACCTCCTAACATCCTTTTGTTTTGCAAGTATAGGCAGATTATTTATTACCTCATTTTTTGTTGGATCAACTTGAATGTCAAGGTGTGAGATGTGGTGGCCAAGAACTACACCTTCCTGCATCATCATGAAACACTTTTCATTGTTTAAGGAAAAATTATGATCCTCACATCTCTGTAGTAATTTCTTCAAATTCTCCAATGCTTCATCAAAGGTGGTACCATAGGTAGTAAAATCGTCCATATAGATCTCCATGCAGTCAAGGGAGATATATCAAAATATACTGATGAATGCTCTTTGAAAAGTGACAGGTGCATTGCATAACCCAAAGGGAAGAACATAATATGCATATTTCCCCCAATGACATGTAAATTTAGTCTTCTCTTGATCTTTTGGTGTAATTTGAATCTGATTGTATCCACTGAATCCATCAAGAAAGGAGAAGTCCATTTTCTTGCAAGGGAGTCTAGGAATTGATCCACAAAAGGCAAGGGAAAGTGATCCTTCTTAGTGGAAACATTGAGCTCCCTATAGTCAACAAAAACTCACCATTTCCATCCCTTTTTGGGCACAATCACCAATGGGGACAGCCATTGGCTGTCTGAAATAGGGTAGATAAATCCTGCGTCTAGCAACTTTTGCAGTTTAGTTTTAACAATTTCTCTCAAGATAGGGTTGATTCTCTGTTATGGTTTCCTAATAGGCGTACACTCATCCTTGATATAGATTTTGTGAGTGCAGATTTTTGGATCTAATCCTTTCATGCTATGATAATCCCAGGAAAATTCTTTTTGGTGAGCTTTCAACAAATTTTCCAATAGCAACTGTTGTCCTTCATCTAATTTACTATTGATGTTTAGAGATCATACCTCAAACACCTATACTTGTGTGACTAGCTCTATCATAGCTATTTCATTAATACAAGGTATCTTAAGTTTAGGCGGAAGCATTGTGTGAAACATACCTATTGCTACAGGGATTTTGTCTTCATAGAAAGTTGTTACAGGAAGAGTGGCTACAGGAAGTATATCTACCAAAAGAGTTGCTGCAGGAAGATCATGTAGAACAAATAGAAGTGTTTGCTTGATGTCTACAAAACAATATGATACTTTGTCTATCTGACATTGGTTCTGAATGATACTAGATAACACCTCATCTTCATCTTGAAGCTGTAGGAAAGGACTTCTTCCAAGCATCATAAGTTGTGCCACAAAGTTGAATTCTTCGGCTTCTTCACCAATATGTGGCCATACTAATTTTCCTTCATTGTGGGATGACTAAGTAGGAGGATACAAAACAAGATTTTTAGTGCTCTTGCCATCCGAAATGGTCATATCACCTGATCGAAATCCAATATAAGCATTTGCAGTTGCTAACCAGGGCCGACCAAGGATAAGTGGATATCATCCTAGTGTTGCTTTAGGGGAAAGAACCATGAAGTTGGCTAGATACTCCTAGGAGTCTAGTATTACCACCGAGTCTTCTACCATGCCATCTGGCTTAATAGTGGAGCTATCGGCAAGCTGCAGGACTATAAGAGTGGATCTCATGTTTGCAATATTCAGTTGCTGCAGGATGTCTTTGGTCATCACATTGATTTTTGCACATAAATCAATCAAATAATTTTTTATGTTCATCCCATTTATAACAACTTCAACTATAGGGCTACCTGGATCACTATACTTGGGGATAGTTACTTTTCCAAGCATGATTTCAGCAAGCTGCCCTACTACATGGATTGTAGTGGGGTCCTTCTTTTTCTTGCCCAATTTCTTGAGGCACGTTTCCATAATTGCC
>CM021104.1:600394242-600600849 GCA_007115665.2 Sequoiadendron giganteum
CAAACATGGACTTGACCACTGCAATAATGCCCACAATGCTTAATGCCATTACATATTGGTGCAAGGTGGTTACACATGGGTGACACAAGAATCTTCCGCCATCGTCCTTAGTTGACCTCACACGAATCCTCAATCTGACCAGCTGGTAGCCGCATTCCTCAACTTAGCATTTCAATCATGTCTATATTATAATATCAGTACACATAGCAATTGCATAATCATAACCACCTTAAAGAACATTCATCAATCACATGCAAGATAAATATAGATGGTCCACATAATGGGTATAATATAGATGGCCATATAACTGAGAGAAACTATATGAAAGTGTCAACATATAATATCAAAGTCTGTGGTAATTTTAGCAAATAACAAGAGATTCTACCCCCCTAACTAGGCCAAAATCAAGACTCATCACTCGTGCTGAAATATTTATTAAATTTTAGCCTTCATTCTAATGTCCTTTACACTCTCCAAATTGCTCGATGTGACGCTCGCCCACTAGCATGTGACATTTCTTTAATATAAAATCAAACCAGATAGGGTGGCGGGGAGTGGTGGAGATGAAGCCACATCACCGAACAATCACCGTCAATTTCATTTTAAATTTTTTCACAAATCATTAAAAGGTATCGAGCTCACTAATTTAGAAGACACATGGCTTGCACCTGCTAGCCCGTGCAATTATTTTAATGAGGAATGAAGTAGAATGGGTCTATGGGGAGCAGTTGTGATTTTCTCGTGATGATCAAATGGTCATCACATAACCTAATATCTACACATTTCAAAAATGTTAGTTTTAAAAGAGGGGCCCAACTAGGTGCACAATGGATAAGGACATAAATGCATGGGTTAAGACCCTAGGTCCATGATTTGGAAAAATTAATCCAAACTTAGGAACAAAATAAAACCTAGACATATTTCAACTCATATAAATAAAATGTTATTTTTAATACAACCACAGGTGATGATCGAGAACGTTAGGATTAAGGGGCTGGTAAAATAATGAGCTCAATAACATAAGTCACAAATTTGACAATCAGGAACCTTCTCTAGAAGGTCAATAATGAAATATAATGGTTGCCACAGGTTTCAAACCTAAAGGTTAATTTGGAAGGGTTTTGACAACACCAAACATTGATGAGAAACATAACCCTAAGCCCCCAGATAAGGGACTAAAACAAATTTTGCAAGATTTGAAATGGAACCAAATGATTTTTTTTAAATATTTCATCACACAGTTCACTACTTCCTTTCTTTCTTCAAAGAATCTTATATATATACAAGTATATCTCATTCATCAATTAGGCCAACATAATTAAATGAAAAAAAAAATCAAAACATTCTTTTCGGTACCATATATGATTTAAATTTTTTTGTTCATGTAGTGCATCATATCAAGTTAGCTAACATCCACAAAGTATATTTAACCTTCTTAGTGCATATCATGTATTAGGTCAACTAGAGATGGAACCTAATCTACAAAAACTCCAAACCAAAATACAATCCCCAAAGAAAATACCTTCCATATTTGAGATCACATCAATTTACCATCATAATACCATGATAGAGACTACCATTAGAACCCCAACACAAAAATATTCTTCATATAAAAATGCAAAGTCTCCCACAAAGACGTACTGAATAGAGGAACAACTACAATGTACAAAGATGAACTCTGCCAATGATATCTACCTGCTCTCAACACAAAAAATATCAAGATCTTGGATATAGCTATTTGTAAGAGTCATAATGATAATATTAAGAGAACAGAGTCATGTCTCATCTTGTGAAGAATTTTGGACTGAAAAACCAACACACTGACCTTCTTTAGAAAAGAACACTTTCAGTAGGGAATAGCTTCCAATAGACCAAATAAAATTCTCATACTATTGTCACTGTGTTGACATCATGTTGACATCAATGAAAACCTCTTAATTTATAAGAATCTCCCCCTTTGTCATTGATGAAAATAGAAGATGTGAAAACCATCAAAGTACCTTCCAAAAACTTTAATTTTAAAAAGGAGTTACATCAAATAAAAAATTTCCTATTTGCACATGATACTTCTTACTCTCTTCTAGGGTCTCTCTCTCCCCCTTTGACATAATTGGGAAAGGAAAAGGAACTTTAATGGATCCTTTTCATACCTAAACACTCCCCCTAATGAGTATATTCCAAATAGAGATGATGACCAAAGGTATTGGTTTCTTGAAGCTTGTTAAGAATTCCCACCTATGAGGATCTCCCTTCATCCCAAAGTATTTTTGCTTTTGCTAATACACTACATAGATAATTTAGATCGCTCAAGATGTCCTTTCCTTCAACCACTATTTTGGGAGTAGAATTAGAATTCAATGTCTTGTCAGCTATAGAGAGGGTATAAAAGATAGGAGTGCATTTACTCTTTATTACATCTCTAAGCTCCCCATGAAGTTCAATATTTTCACCTTTCTTCTTATGTGATACTAGATATTTCTCATGAAGTTTTACCAATTCACACCATGTCTGACCATCTAAATCAAGAGTAGGATCAAATTTCATATAGGTAGATTTGATCCGTGTTTCAATCAAGCTCTCATTATCCTTGAATTTATAAATTTCATTAGGCCAAGACCAACATAATGTGAATAACTTCTTAGCCTCTTTCTCACATGTTCTTTAATAAATATGAGTCTATCAAGTGCAATACTATGAGTAGACTCACATTTCTCTTTAACTTCGAAAAATCCTTTATTTTCAACCTAACTAACCATTTTACTTGTTTCTTTACACTTTAATTCATCAAATCTATCAGTTAATGGACTTGTTCTTACCAATGTAGGTTGAGCTGAAATAAATTCGACACTGCGAACTAGCTGAAATTGTCCTCTATACCTTGCTAGCTCTACTTGAGTCTTGATCTCATTGGATTAGGCTCATCTTGTGCAACTAATGCAAGAAATTATGTGAATTTTATCTTTCTCTAGAGGCAAGAGTTGATTTTACTAAGGTTAATTTAGACTTTTCAAGAGCTTTGGCCACTTTAGAGTAAGTTCCAAACCAAGTTCTGCTAGGGTCTTGGAGGAATTTAATTAAAATTTCAATACAACCAGAAACATAGTTCCTCTCAATATCATATCCAAGCATAGGTATCCATGGATTTCTGGGTTTAACTTCCTTGATAATGCAACTATCAGTGGTTACCAAAAATGTTAAGTCATTCTTGTACTTTGTAACCAATTCTCTAGGAACTCTACTTCTTCTGTTCATTTTTATTTGAAAATTTCTAAAGTATGCAACAAGAGCATCTTCTTGCGCATTCAAATCCCTAATATTCCTTATGATTTTGTCAATTTGATTTGAGATTGGTCTAGTATGCTCCCAATGAACTTTTCCAACTTCAAGAATCTCCTTCATAAAGTAGAAAATTAAGGATACAACTAGTGTACCATATTTGAACGTACCTTTCTTTTTCTTAATATATCTTAGATTTTCTAATAACTGTTGTTGAAGAAAATCACATAGGTCATATTCCTTTCTATTTTCAACCATATCCAAATCAAGGTCAAAATCAACAGTAGAAACATCATTATCACAAAAAATAAATTGTGCAATGACTAGACTAGCATACTGTACTATTGGATTAGAAATTCCAACATGAGTATCCCTGATTAAACCTTTTCCAAAATTATAATTGCATTCAAGAGTTAGTCTGGAGGATGGTAAGCTAGTTACATCCTTGATCAAATATTTAGTTATTGCATAAGATTCATCAATCCATATGTATTCATCATGGAATCTACTAAGATCCATTTTGATGCACCTTTCCTCATTGCTAAAGTTCTAAAATTCATTCCATATATTCAAATTCATTTATGAAAGCACACTATATTCTAACTTTAGGGTAAAGTCACTTTCAATCAATTCTTCAAACCATATCATTCTAGCTTTTCTGGAGGAGGGTTCTTCCAATTTCTGATGAATATATGTTCCAACATCCTTAATTTGCACAACATTAAGAGGAATTTCCAAGAATACACCCAAAGGATCAAATTCTAAAGTTTTGACAACAGATATTTTGATCTCTAGTTCTAGTTTTATTGAATTCTCTACAATTCGAGGAGTGTCCATTGATTTTAACATAATTCAACAAGTATCTCAAAATCAATGAGCACCAAATTACCTCTTTCTTTCTTGCCGAACCCAAATTCTGAATTTCCACCACATATAGTAGCATTGGTTTCTTCATGCTTCTTCTGCATGAAAATTTCCTTCCACAAATGCTATTCATTGTATAAGTTTTCATTAAATTTCTTGAATTTATTTCTCTCATTCCAAATACTCTTGTAATTAATGTTTTAGATCACAAGATCATCTTGAAATCTATGTAAACATACATCCTTTCAAATTCTGTTGAATTCATTCTTCACACATGTGCGCCTGCAACGTCCTTCCACATGAAATATAGAGTTCGCTACCTCATTAAATGCACTTTTATCATGATGTGACATTCAACATTGAAAAGGGTTTTTTTAAATAATCTGATTATTACTCCCCCTTAGACATTCCTTGATTATTTTTTGATGGATGTGTCTGCACCAGAAGATGATTACAAATGATGCTGATGATTTCAATTCATCTTGCTTAGATTCTCCTTCCTTTCTCCACATTATTTTAATTTCTTTTCTTATTTCTTTCAGATCAATTTTAATTCCAGGTTTTCGCTTTACAGGATTGACACTTTTCAATGTTTCAGATTACTAAAATTACAACAAACAATGTTTTTCCATCCAAGAATTATTTTATCCAGACTATATTTGCACTGATTAGTGTTGTGACCAAATGCATTACAGTGATAACAATACCCATTAAATGGATAGGATGCCTTATTCAAATTCTTCCTTCTACAATTCATAACTTCATATTATATTTTCTTGCATTCAAACCATTGACCGGATAATGATAGAGTATCATTCATTCTACATTTGCAATCTTTTTCCCTATGTCCAAATTTATTACAAAAAAAATAGATTCCATTAAAAGATAAATACCTTTCAGCATTAGGCTATCTGATGGGGATCTTCTCGATATTCTTGAATTCTTCATCATTGCATTGAGTCTTTAGATTAGGAGATTTATTTTCTACTATCCTTCTTCAAATCCCAAACCTCTTTTATCCAATGAGAATCTCTATCCCGTAATCAATTTTTTCAACATTGTATAACTTGTAGCAAATTTGTCTTCAAAACATTTTGGCTTTTCTAGATCTAATTTCAGAGTTGCCACTTCTTGCTCAAGCTTTGTGCATTCATCCATCTACCTTTGAATTTCATTTTTCTAATGATCTTCAATTAGTTTATTTTCATCCAATTGCTATAGTAGGCTAGAGACAGTTTCATTTGCTTTATCCAATAGATCGCATGCTTCTTCACATTTAATTTGCAATTTTTCAATATACTCATTTTCTTTCATCAACTTGTACATCATATCTTTTTCTTCTAAATTTCTAGAAGAATTTACTTCTGGAGGAAGAAGAATTTTTGTCTTCCATGAAATCAAATTTCAGGACCTTCCCCAAGCTGTTAGGCTTCTTTCGAGGAACCAAGCTCTGATACCAATTGTTGAACATCCAAAATAATGAGAGGGTGGGGGGGGTGAATCAATATTCCATAAAACCATTAACATATAGTCCATCTAAGAATCATCATAAATCTAACTAAATTATCAAAAGAACACATGGAATCGACACAACAACATCACACATGAACACCAAAGTTTTTATGCAGAAAACCCCAAAAGAGAAAAACCATGGTGATTATTAACTCATAATATAATATATCCAGATATATAATATTACATGGCTCACTACTAGGACTCACTGTCCTTGAAAGGCTCATAACATAAATACAAAAAGAGATGGCTCACCGCCAAGATACAAAATCTATGGCTCACTTCCAGAAGAATGAACTGATGCAATACACCTTCTGTTGTAGGGTTTAGTTCTAATGAAACTTTGAATATGCAGTACTACCTCCCACAAAAGTATCTCAAGAAATCTATTATGATCCTCAACTGATAAAGCATTTAGGCTCGGATCTTTACATACCCCTTAATCCTCTTTTCACTCCACTACTTCCTTTCTTTCTTCAAATAATACTATATATATATAGGTATATCTCTTTCATCAATTAGATCAGCCTAATTAGATGAAAACAAAATAATCAAAACATTCTTGTCGGAACCATATATGATTTAAATTTTTTTGTTCATGTAGTGCATCATATCATGTTGGCTAACATCCACAAAGTATATTTAACCTTCTTAGTGCATATCATGTATTAGGTCAAAAAGAGTTGAGACCTAATCCACAAAAACTCCAAACCAACATACAATCCCTAAAGAAAACACCTTCTAGATCTGAGATCACATCAATTTCCCATCATACTACCATTATAGAGAATACCATTAGAACTACAACAAAAAATATTCTTCATATGAAAATGCAGAGTCTCCCACATAGATGTACTGAACAAAGGAATAACTGTAATGTACAGAGATGAACTCTATCAACGATATCTACCTATTCTCAACACAAAAATTCACAAGATCTTAGATATAAATATTTGTAAGTCATAATGATAATATTAAGAGCACAAAGTCATATCTCATGTCGTGGAGAATTATGGACCGAAAAACCAACACATTGGTTCTTTAGAAAAGAAAACTTCTGGTAGACCAAATAAAATTCTCATATTATTGTCACCATGTTGAAATCATGTTGACATCAATGAAAACCTCTTAATTTTCAACATAAAACACCTAATGGTACACTTGAATATATATGTTTTAACCTAATTTTTACACACATGCTTTAAATTTGACCTTGTAGGACTTTGTTGGTGGAACTTTCCATCTTGATGATGTCACACGACCTCAAGCAAGACATGTAAAGTAGCCTCATATGGTAATTTAAAATTTTGATTATATTTAAAGTCAAATACAAATTATACATTGTGAATGACTTAAATTAAATTTAAAACTGAATATATGGTCATGTGTTAAACTATTTTTCTTTTATAGCATGAGGTAGGTCCTATAGTAGAGCATGCAAAGACAGGTCCAATAGCAGAGAATGAAGAGATAGGTCTTGTAGTAGAGTAGCATCATACAATAATATAAATATGATTTTATAAATTAATTAAACTAAATCATTTTTAATCATCTTAAATTTTATTTCAACTTTCTTTGTCTTATACAAATTGATTCAGAGCATGCAAAGACAAGTCTTATACCAAAGCATGTAGAGAATCCTCATATAGTAGTTTAAATATGATAAATTATAAATTAAATTATTTTTAATCATTTTACATCTAATTTCAACTTTATTTCTCTTGTACAGAGTGATTTAGATCATCTAGGTAATCTGTATGGAGTGAAGAGGTCTCTTGATTATAGAGATGATATGAGTTAGATTATTTCATGGGCTATATTCGATGCAATTTTTTATACATGTTTCAGTATTTGAGTATTTCATGGACTTGATCTATATACTTGTTTTTAATTATTTCATGGACTGTATATGTACATGTTTCAGTATTTCGATATACTTTCATGGACTAAATAGATATATATGTTTCAATATCATCATGGACTTAATATATATTTTCATGGAATTTATTAATTTCAGTAATTTATACATTTACATTTATGCATTTTAAATTGAAAAAATTAGTTATGATCATCCAAGACAATATTTAATTATAAAATTTCAATATTCTCATACATTATAATATGAAATTCAAAGGACATTAATGTGAAATGTTAAAAATGTGAAATTAATATGAAATTGATAGGACATTAATGTGAAATTACACAAATGTGAAATTATATGAAATTGATAGGACATTCAAATATTTGTACTTTACAAAACATTCATAGTCAAGACATTAATAGGACATTAATGTGAAATTAAATACAAATGTGAAATTAATAGGACATTTAAATTTGTACTTATTTTTTTTTTAATTCATAGTTAAGACATTAATAGGACATTAATGTGAAATTATACAAATGTGAAATATTAAGATGTCTTAAGGGGATCAAATAAAATCTCATAATTTTCTTAAGGGGATCAAAGACGTACTAGAATTTAAGATGACTCATCATAACAATCACAAACTATACAAACATAGTGTTAATGTTAATATAATTTATGTCCTAATAGGATGTCTTAAGGGGATGAAAGAATTCAAAGTACACATCTCATGTTCAATCGCAATTGATATAATTAAGTACTAGAATTTAGGATGACCGATCATAACAATCACAAAATTTATACAAAAATAGCGTTAATGTTAAAATATAATTTATGTCCTAATAGGATGTCTTAAGGGGGTCAAAGAATTCAAATTACAAGTCTCATGTTCAATCACAATTAATATAATGAAGTATTAGAATTTAGGATGACTCATTATAAAAATCACAAAAGTTATACAAAAAATAGTGTTAATGTTAAAATATAATTTATGTCCTAATAGGATGTCTTAAGGGGTCCTAATAGGATGTTTTAAGGGGATCAAAGAATTCAAGGTACACGTCTCATGTTCAATCATTATTGATATAATTAAGTATTGGAATTTAGGATGACTCATCATAACAATTGATATAATTATGCATTAGAATTTAGGATATGTCCTAATAGGATGTCTTAAGGGGATCCAAGAAGTTCTCAATTTTTTTTAAGGGGATCAAAGAATTTAATATAATTTAATTTATGTCGTAATAGGATGTATTAAGGGGATCAAATAAGCTCTCAATTTTTTTTGAAGTTTCCCAAGAAAACTAAATTTAACAATAATATACATGATATTTAGTGATTATACATTCAAATTTGTAGTTTCAAAGTAGGAAAACATGCACATTTAACTAACAAAATATATAGAATATTGATTTTGATATATAAAAGTGTAAAGTAATTGTGTATGTATATATACAAATTTGGCATATATGCCAACTCAAAACAATGTTTATAAAATATGGCTATGCCATCTCAAGAAAATCCAAAAATTGTGAGGAATCATCAAAATGTAGCCTCTTCACACCACTTGATATCAAAATGATTTAAGAAATATCAATATATCATCAAAACATGTATTTTAAATTATATAAAACTATATATATATAGTTACCTATATTTACAAGTATTCCAATGTGTATAGGTTGAATCTATATCCTCTCTTTTTTGTTTCAAAGTATGTGATAAATGTGATCTAATGGCTTAAGGATACAAAAAGGACAATAAATCAATTTTAACTATTAACATAAAAAAAATTAATATATCATCAAAACATGTATTTAAATATATAAAACTAAAACTATCCTTGTATTTACCAAGAATATCTATGTTGTCTAGGTTGAATCTACATGGACTCTATTTTTTGTTTCAATGTGATGAATTTGTGATGATGGATTAAGGATACAAAAGGACAATAAATAACTTTTAACTATTAACATACAATCAATATCAAAACATTTATTTAAATATATAAAACTAAAAATATATTTACCTGTATTTACTTGCATTATACCATCTACATCTTCTCTTTTTTGCAATGCAACTATAATTGTCTCATGCTATTCCATAAAAAATGTTCATAGCTCTTTATTTGCAGGTCTTCCACGATAACTCACTAGTTTTGTATTTGTTGCCACCACCAAATGTGAGTAGTGTGTAATCTTCTTATTTGTTTCATAATCTTCGAATGCAAGAAAACCATTCTTCCTTGTTAGGTATTTTCGTAGCCAAGTTCCAACAACCACCATTGAATCTATTAGATAATGATAGCCATCATCAAAGAACTTGTTCTCAAAATTTTCTTAAGGGGATCAAAGAAGTTCTAAATTTTTTCTTAAGGGGATGTCTTAAGGGGATAATCAAACCTGTTGGATAATGATAGTCATCATCATATTCTCTAGGTGCTATTAACTTATGTTTAGTCTCCACACAATGACCCAACCAATATTCTATTTCCTCCTCATTCTCCTTAGGTGCAACAACAACATACACATGTCCTACAAAGAAATGATTCAATAACTGTTGTGTCGATATAATTTGACCAATCTACATACATGCATTCATTTATATAATTACATAAATTCATTATAAAATATTAATAAAGTGAAGTAAAATGAAATAAATTAAATTAAATTACCTTCTTGTATAAGGTCTAAAACACGGTTAGAGTCATCTAATGCAAACACTTGATCATTGTTTTCAATTGTTGTTTCATATTGATCATGTGCTTGTGCAAGTTTCAATGATATTTTCTTCCACTCTTCAAACCATAATGTATCCTCACATGCTTCCCAATCTTGTAAAATAAAAAACTAAAAAAAACATGCAAGCTCCCTTGTTTATATAGTCCATGCATTTGCATTTGAACTCTTAAATGAATGACATTTAGTAGATCCATTGATTGTCTCAAAATCAAGTCTAGGTTGAATGTTCTCTTCTTCAACCAACCAAAAAAATTGATGAACTGTAGAGTACTCACTTGATCTATAGATAATTTTGTATTGCACCAATCCATGATCCCATGCGCATCTTTAAATTTTACTGCATCCTTAAACTTCAATTATTCTCTAGCAAGAATTATTTTAACACATGCACCAAATCCATCATGTTCTCCTTTACCATGTATAGCTTAAAAAAAACTTCACATCCACATATGTTGGAAATTATGTTCCTTGTGAACCCTAGTAAACCAATAGAGAATTTGAGCATTCTTGAACTATGGGCATTTGAGAATTCTTGAACTATCCCATACAATTATCTGTCCATATAAGATCTTCTGTCATATAGATTCCTCTTTCTCTTAATTTTTTATAAATATATTGAAATAGTATTGAACAAACTCTAATGAGTGTAACCGGTTGTCACTTAAATAGAAATGATACTCCCTCACATTTTTTATATCATTCTCTATGCTATCATCTACATGCATATATAAAATATGAATAAACATAGCCACTTGCACTTAATTGTAATATTGTGATTGGATTTCCTCTTACAGAAAAAGTATAATTTTCTTCAAAATCAACCACTGATAATGTAGTTCCAACTAGAAATGTGTTTCTACATGTGCAAAATTTTCCATCAAACCATCAAGCATGTTGAGTTCTTGACATATTTTGGTACAATCTTACTCTTAAATTTTGATATGAATGCATGTACAATAATTTTTTTATAATTAAATCATAATGCTTTCTAAATTTTCCATATTTCAAAGAATAATCAACATTCTTAAATATTTTAACATCCACTAATTTCTGTCCAAAATCATTTTCAACACTTTCATGCATATAAACTCCTAAGAATGAAAGATTTCCACAACTAGTGCATTGTACATAAATACATGAACTTAAATAGAATAATTTCCCATTAGATATTTCTCTAAAAAAACTTTCTATAAACTCCTTGATTGTTTTAGGTGGCATATTAATACCACATTCTAACATAATCATGTAAGTATGTAAAGTACAATGTATATATAGAAAAACATCATAATTGTAAGATCAATATAATTTCAAATCCAAAGGTAAAGACCAAGTAGCAGCCAAAACTAATTCAAATCTAAACTAAGAAATCACAAATATAAACAAGAAAGCACAAGAAAGAAAAGGAGATCAAACAATAACCAAAGCTATACAAAACTCCATGCTCAAACTTGATTCACCTTCCTTGCATATCCTAAAAACTGCTTTTGTAAACTTTCCCTTAGATTTTGTTGCATACAAGTACCAAAATAATGAAGGATATAGCATAAAATTATTTTTGTTGCATAAAATAATGTCAGGAACACAAGAGCTATATCCTTCATAAAATAATGTTAGGAACACAATCAAATAAATATTAATTTATTTAATTAATCAAAAAGAAGAATAAAGAAAGGGAACATTAATTAATTAAATAATTAAAAAAATTTAATTAATTAAATAATTAAAAAATATTTAATTAATTAAATAATTAAAAAATATTTAATTAATAGAAGAATGTGGTAAAATAATTAAATAATTAAAATTACTTAATTATGTGCGGAAGAGGAGAGATTGTAGTGGAAAAATGTTGTTCGTAGACCGAAGACATTTTTCAATGCCTACATTTTTCCCCTCTTTGACATAATGTGATTTGAGCATTGTGTCAAAGAAAATATTTTCAGATCATGCTCCAGTGTGCCTCAATGAAGGCGAGATAGACCCATGCCCCCTCAATTTTTTTTTTCAAATTTTTGATTTTTTTGAAAAATCTGAAAAATTATTCTGAAAAACTAATTTAAGGCATTGACAATTGCATGTTTCAATTTTGGATCATTTAGACATTTGCATTAGGTTTAGGTTTCAGCATTTGGCACTACCAGCTAACAAGGTAGGTTAAAATCCCACTTTAGGAAGGTATAAATGTGATCAGGTTTCCAAAAATAGTCATTTGTGCATTTTGAGTTTGAGTGAATAGTGAGTTGGAGTGAAAACCCTACTGTAGAGCTCCTGTCAAAATGTCGCTAGTTCCACACACAACGCATCGCAGGTATCAAGTCAGGAGTTACAGGAAACTAGAGGGCTTAGGGGATGCGGTAAGTGCTTGATCCTTTCCTTGTGATTTTTTTGAATTTTGGTAGATTTAGGTCTCCCAAAGTGAGCAAGAAATTGTGGTTAACCCGGTCAACAAAATATGCTATCATGTTGACTACACGTGGGGGTGATTCACCACACTCACTCGGTTTGATGCAACTGATTAGAATCTAGATGCAACTGATTTTTGTGATGCAATTAAAAAATTGTGACACAATTATAGGATTAGGTGACACATGTGAGGTGATGATCCACACGTGTGGAATAGTGACACAATTGTGGGGTTAAATGCCACATTTTCCTAAAAATTCACATTTGCTAAGGAGTTTGATGCATTTGGAATTTTTCATTGCATGTGTTGAAGTTGTGACACATTTGCATGTTAAGCCACAAATGCCAGACAGTGTGGCACATTTGCATGTCAAATTTTTTGCCCCAATTTTGGATAAAATTTTCTCTATGACCTAGATCAAATAAGTTTATGAAAGCTTTTGGATTGACATTGTGTGCTTTCTTGTGATCACAAGTGCCACTAGATCTAATTCTGAATTGAGAGAGTTAATCGTAGAGCTTCAAACTTCATTGAAAAATAGATGATGGCCAAAGGGACCAAATAATTTCCTTAGGAATTTATGAGGTCACATTCATGCCTATGATTTGAGCTAATAGGGGGCTATTGATTTTGTTGGCTGAGTGGTAGCACTCAGAGATAAGCTCATTTCACTTTTCGACAGGGGAGGCTACAGTGACTCTGGAGGATGTATGGAACATCCTTAGACTACCCATTCATGGAAAGGGTGTATCTTACAACCCAAATCGAGGATACAATGCTATTGTAGCAACCATTGATTATGATGACGTTGAAAAGCTAGGTGTAGAGTATGAGATCCATTGGGACACACTCGCAGAGAGATACAAGCTCCTCATTATTGTCCTATGTAGCATTATTGGTGGAGTGGTGTGACCTAATCAATAGGGACATCGATTTCTGGTCGATTGGGGGGAGATGCTAGTTGGCCTGCTCACTCAAGATACTATCTATGCTTGGGGGCCATTTATGTTGGCCATGTTGTACTTTCAACTACATGATGTGGCATATAGGGGAGCTAAGAGCATAAGTTGTAGAACTACTATCCTAATGCTTTGGGCTTGGGAGCATATTGAAGTGTTTCAACTGCCAGTCCAAAGACAACTTGGGCCAAGATTGCCATATGTTTTTATCTATGGAGGTATTGTTACTCAGACACATGTTGGGGATATTGGTTATTGGAGGCATGTGATTGACTTTCTAGATTCATTTATATGAAGACCTTATAGGGATTGCAAACCATTTTCTGCTGATGATGAGGATTTTCCCTATTATCAACAACCTTGATATTTTATTGGATGCACAATGCATATCCAACACATTATCAAGAGATATTTACCAGAGAGGGTATGACATCAGTTTGGAGAGAGGAAGTGACTACCAGTGGGGACAATAAATTTTTCTTGCTTGAGCAGAGAGATACATCAATGGGGTCCGATGATTTTGATTACCACAATAAAGTAGGACATTGATGCTTTATAACTAGTATAGTGAGGGGAAGGGCAAGAGGTGGTAGATGTAGGTACCACCCCAAAGAATGACAATTGGTGGGTGCAACATAGGCCTATTCCACTTACAAATCTAGATCAACTTGCACCAATCAAGAGGAAAATGAGGGGAATGAGGAGAGGAGCACGAGGATGAGGTTGAGGAGAGGATGGAGGCTAGGGAGGGATAGGAGGGAATGATGGGGGAGATGGAGGGAGAGGGGGCAGGGGAGATAGGGGAGGTAGGGCTAGGAGAGGTAGGGATGGATGTCCACCTCATCCATCGAGGGGAGATGGAGGAAAACAAACAACATAGGCCCCTTTTCATGAGGGAGAGGTTAGAGTGGTGGAGGTGGTTTTACCTCTAGGATAGGAAAATGTGCCTCCTCATTAGGAGGAGAGACAGGTAGAGGATGAGAAACCAACCATGGATATTATCGTAGATGTCAAGGTAGGGGAGGTTGGTTAGTATGAGGAGATGAGAGACCAAGAGGAGGAGGAGGAGAGGGAGATAGTCATCATGGAGGAGGAATTAGAGATCCCCATCATAGAGAGGATGGATGTGGAGACATAGGATCGGTTGGTGGATGCATAGGTTTTAGAGCTATAGGAAACATAGGCTAAGGTACAACATTTGTAGGTTGAAAGGGATATGGATGTTAGTAGGGCTTTGCATTCAGAGCATATCTCCAATAATTTTATGAGTAGAGGTAGTGGCTTGACAATAGATATTCTCCAAGAGATTAGGAGGGCCATTTAGGCTGAGTGGTACTACAAGGATTGTTATGAGAGAGAGGTACCTCAGTGTAGAGAGCCCAAATTTTCATAGGTTGAGAGCATATCTTAGAGAAAGTCTCAAACAAGATAGAGCTAGAGTAGTTGTGGGGTTTCTTAGCACAAGCACTCTCTGTACCACTGATCATCAGGTTAGGGTATAGGGCATCAAGATCACACCAGCCTTAGGATGACAAGCCACCTTTCATAGGTCCCTCCCCATCATGTGATAGGGGAGCATTGAATAGCTTCCTTTTATTCTATTTTAGATATAGACATATATATGTATTTTGATTGAGCCCGTGAGCTCCATTTTTGAGATATATATTGATATTGTATTGTGACACTAATTATTATATAGTATATATATGTGAGATGCATGATTTTGACAATGACTATTTGATGTGCCATTTTTTATGCATGTTCTATATGATAGATGATGATATGATGATATTATGCATTTATATGATCATGAGATGATTCTATATGATATGATGTATTTATATATGTTTGGATGTATTCTGGATGTATGTTGGTGTATGTTTTTATGCTTATGTATGATGCATGGATGGATGCACTTAATTTATGATGAATGTATATGGCTTTACCTTTATGTTTATGCATTCTATATGCAATATGTATGATTCCTATGTAGATGCACATGTGGTGCATGCTTTATGATGTTATGGATGATAGATGATGTGATGCATTATGCAAATGTGATGATGTGGATATGTATATGATTTATGTAAATGAAATGATATGGATATGGATGATGTATATGAAATGTGATGATTATGTATGAAAATGTATACAATGAGATATGAATGCAAGATGCTATTATGTGAGCATGACCTACCATGTAATTCTTATATGGATGTATGTATGCATGTATGTAGATGCTATCTATGTTTTTTATATTTTCAAATGCAATGTGGATGATCAACATGTTTATGATAATGCCTATCATGATTTATGATGTTTGTATGCTTCTAAAATGATTATGTATGCAAGATATTTTTTTGTGTCATAGAACGCCATCAAGATGATTGCGGAAAGGAAAGGCGAGAGTGTGAAGAAGGTGGATGTTAGTATGGAGAAGACGAATGTTAGTGTGAAGTTAGTCAAATGGAATAGGAATGATATTATTGGTTGATAGATTCCTACTTGCATGTTTATCATCATCGGGCGTCAAAATTATAGAAAATGGACCATAAACACCATGGTATGACATAGACGAAGGTGTGCAATGTTACCACTTGTGAAGGTAGATACTTAAAAAACAAGGAATGCCATGAATCATACTAAGGACCCAATTTCCATAGTCTTTTTGTCAAGATAAAACACAAGCAATAATCAAAAGAAAAAAGATCATGATCCATCATCGCCCCTATAAATCCTTCGTGGGACATCCTCGAGGTAGCTAGTAACATGACCAAAGAAAAATAAAAAAGATAAGAATAGCTAGACCAACAAAGTCAACCACCATTTAGATCAGTTGCCAAAATTTATTTGATGATAATATTTATGAGGTTTGATTGACTGAATGATTGGCATGTTTAATTGATGGATTGAACAAATTGATTAAGTGGAAAAATTGATTGATTGATAAGGTTGACCAATTGATTGATTGTTTGAATATATAGATTGATTGACAAGATTGATTAAATGCCCAATATTTATTGACCAATAGGATTGACCAATTTCTCAAATTGATTAATTAGTTGAGAAAATTGACTGATTGATAGGATTGAGCAATTGACAAGATTTTTTGACCAAATTGATTGACCAGATTGAACATGCCTAGTTTTAGGAAAGACATATCCTATATAAGGAAAATAATAAGGTTGAAAAATGAACAATGTCCCAGTTCAAGAAGGACACATCCTAAATAGGAAAAAATGATAAGACCATGACCTAACAAGGATTTATGATTAGGAAATTGATCTGTTTAGGTTGAAGACCAGCTGGATAGTTGATTTATTGATTCAAGATTTGGTTTGGATATTTTTTTGCTTGTGTTAGAATTGATGATCTTAGCAAGGGACAGATTATTATATAACCAGTGATAATAGACCAAGACAAACCCTAAAGGACTATCCTATCACCTTGGGGGCTCATCAAAATATGGCCTTGCCTATGTTATACATGTAGAGATGTCGTAGTTCAACTGAATTGGACCAAAAATAACTTATTATTATGACACAAATCATGATTGATTTGACTCAACAAAACCATAAGGGACTGACCTAGTGCCTTGGGGGCTCATCAAAATATAGCCTTTCCTATTTAACAATTAACAAAGACAACTTAGCTCGAATGGACTTGGATTGAAATAGATTGAATCTAATTCCGTTCTTGAGGTTTTTGATGTTTTATAAATTTTTTTTTTTTTTGATATTTTATGATTTTTTTGGTTTTTTGATGTTTTATGATTTTTTTGGATTTTTGAAGGTTTTAAAAGTTGATACCACTTCTAGGATCCCATAAAGATGCAAGTCAAGGAATTTTCCCTAGTTAGATATAGGGCTAATTTATTATGCTCAAGGGGATTGATGAATGCCAAGGATGGTCATGAAAGGAAAAGGAAGAGAAATGTCAATGATTCTTAGGCCATGAGAAGGATGACAAAGATTTATTATAATAAGTGAAAAATGGGAAGATGGAGGTGAAGAACCAGATAGAATGATGGTAGACGATAGAGAAGAGACCAAATACACATGGTGCTTGTTTGCCAATTTTTCACCGTGGTACTTATCCAAAGCACCACCGAAGTGGTTTTCACTATTGGAAAAAATATTTCTTACTAATTTTTTGATTTTTTGATTTTAATTTCTTTTTCAAGTGTTACCAAGATGCCCGTTTACTAGGTTTTCATTAGAGTGACTATTTTTTGATTTTTTTTTTTTTTTAGGAATTTTCTTGAGGCTAAGTGTAATATCCGTGAAGGTGAATTTTGTTAATAGGTTTAGTTATAATTTCACCTTCAAGAGTAGACAACTGAAAAGCACCAAACCCACATGCTATTGTGATGATGTAGGGACCCAACCAATTGGGCTCATATCCAGATGACCATGTTGGAGGAAAGGATCTAATGTGAACGAAGGGTGTGAATGATGGATACATAGGATGATTTATATAGAAAAGGAAGAGAGCTAGGGTATGATTCCTAACATACACACTACATAGGATATCAAACTTCACATGAAAATGAGTTTAGGCAACCTGTGATTTACAACATGTGAAGTGGTCATCGTCAAAGGTCCATTGAGAAACATCATCAAAGTAACTAGAGTGATATGATGGATGTGTGGATATGGGTGGATTTAGTAGAGTGTGGATTGAGAGAAGAGGATGGAAATGGAGACTTTGGATCAACAAGATATTCTTTTGACATTCTATTTTGGTAGATTCCCCCAATTATTTTTGATGAAGAGGGATAATTGGAGATAAAATTTTACTTAATTTCATTCTTAAATTTTATTTTTATCTTTGATTTTTCCAATAGCTTTTGATTTTGACTAAAGGACCTTTCTTGATCTTTCTTTCTTTGCATTCTTTCTTTTGATTCTAGATCTCCATCTGAAGAAGGCACTTTCACCTTTGATTCTTGAGTTATATCCTTGTTATTTTATTTAGATGATACTTGTTGATCCATATCTATGAGGTAGATGGATGTGGGAGATATGGATGAGTTGAATGAAGTGAATGAGATGGATGAGATAGATGAAATGGTAGGAATGTGTGATTCATGAAAAATCTTGGTGATGCACTCAATAGATTCTTTGGGACTAGATCCTTAATGAGTTGGTAAGAAGGATTAGTAGAAGAAAATATAGGGGATGCATACCCTAATCCAAGATGGTCAAAATAGATAGATAATTGTTCAAAAGATGGAGTGGATGGAAAATAATCATGAGATGGAGAGGGATGATCTTGAAAATCCATTATAGGATCATGAGAAGATATGGAAAAGAGGAAGGTATCATAAATAGGAAGGTATCATCAGGATCCTAAAATGTTTCAATCCATGCACAACTATCTATTCTCATATTCTCACAAAGATATGAAGTTGAATTAACATCATTCTTAAGAGTTTGGATATCCAAGTAGCAACATTAATATTTTTACTTGTGGATGAATTCTTAGCACAAAATGAACTATCCATATGATACTCTCCACACCCCATATCATGGATCTAGACCTTGGTTTTGGAAGCTATAGTGAATGGAGTGGATGATTTGAACATGGAAGATGGATCAATGTAATATAGCAAGGTGGAGGATGAAGCTTATTTATTAACAAGAACTTGAAATTCAGTAGTCCCTCTCATATTATTGCAATATTGGAAGGGATCAAGATCACCTAGTATGGTAATTTTAGTGCCATCATAGGGAAACTTCAGGAATTGATGGTAAGTGGAAGGTACAACTCTCATGGCATTAATCCATGGGTGACCTAGGATAAGGTTGTAGGGTAAGTCCAAATCTAAGACATGGAACATTGTGTTCTGAATAGCAGGGCCAACCCTCATAGGAAGTGTAATTAATCCTTTGGATGATCATTCAACATCGTCATAAACCTTTATAACATTCTTTTTAGATCGATATATGAAAATTAGGGAATTTAGAATTTCCATCTCATCTCAAGGGAGTTCATATGGTGAGTAGCTTTTAGGGCATGATGCACATCCCTTGCACAGAGAGTGATTCTAATAATAACTCAATCAATAAGGGTGTCTACTAAAAGAAGTCTCTAGTCACAACTTGGGGACTTACCACCTTGCAAGAATTTAGCGCTCCACTTAAGGCTTTAACCAACCCTACTAGGGTACTAAAAATACCACACATAAACATGGGTAGTGTTTGGAAAAAACTATGGATCAAAACTATCCTTGTGATTCTATCAAATTGGTTGAATCAATCCTTTGTATTGGCTTCCTTAGTTTTTTCCTAGATGTCAAATTGGGGATCATAAGCTCTTGAAAGGAATTATGGTTATATATCAAAGTGGTGAAAGTAGAAAGTTAAGTAGGGATGAAATGAAAAACAATCCAATCTAAATGCTTTGAAAGAATAATAGAAAATTACACTCTTAAATTGTACTCCCAAAGAAATCCTTTTGAAACCATAAAATGCTTTAAATTAACAACTCAAATAAAATCCTTTAATGCATATAATATCTGGCTATGTCCAATTCAACTCTGATTAAACATTACTAGTTCTGTTCAAGATTAACAGTCTCTTGAATTTGCAATAGTTTGCATTGATAGAATTCTTGCAATAGGAACTATCAATTCCTGGTGACAAGAGCTCTATGCAGGTGACCGAAACTCTATGCAGGTGACATAAACTCTATGCAGCTGATAGGAACTACAATCTTCCAAAACTGTACAAATTTCAGCAACTACACTCTTATGAAATAAATAATTTAAAACCAAATGGAAAAAATATAATCAGAAAATTACTCATACATTTTAATAAATAAAAGGAACCACAATATTAAAATAAAATACATAATATTAAAAATAACATCACTACCATTTCAAGAGAGTGGGCCCTCCTCTCCTTCCACGGGGTGACAAAAATAATATGTTGTAAACTCCTTAAGACTTCAAACTAGCTATTGTTTTATTTATTTTCTAAAACATATTACATCTCCCTTCTCATGCCATTTCTTATGTATTATATAAGAAATGAGGAATTTACTAAATGACATAATCCTTCCCTATAATCTCTCCATAAAATTAGATCTCAAATAAGAGAATCATGGAGAGAATCATGTAACTAAGATATTATTAACATGGTACGTTTGTTTGGTAACAAACTAACCAATATATCAAATTGGTTTCAAGATAATAATAATATGGACATTTATTTTTTGTCTCATGTCCATAATAATAGGGAGCACAAAATTTGTTTACATATGGCTAGAAAATATTACATTTAGTTTAAATGGCCATTACAATATAATAATTTGTTATAACAAAAGATTAAAATATATCTTATCACATACCGTGAAAAGTGTTTATTTATTTTTCAACATAATGGTAGAAAATATTAGTAAATACAATCTAATATTTATCATTCACATATTTTATCTAAACATAAATTAAATACTACTTATACATATTTAATCATATGCAACATAAAGGTGGTAAAATGGTATGATAATCTATGGAAATGGAATATGAAGATGGGTATCAAGGTACATAAAAAAGGTTAAAATATGGCATAAAATGGAATGTGAATTTCTCTCATCATTCCCCCAACTTAGCATGTCCTTGTGCAATCTTTATTTCTAAAAGGTTTTTGATTTGAACTAGTGACCTTTCAATCTATGACTTGTAACTTCTTCACCCTTGACTATTATAGCTCATGCTTAATTGCATTTCCCCTCTTCATAACAAGATTTCATGAATTTTCTTTATTTTTCAACTTACATTTTTTCTTTTCATTTTCAATATTCATACCTTCATCCAACTTTTTCATGTTTTCCATCATTTTTTTCTTTTTTTCTTTTTTTTCCTCTTTTTGTCATTTTTTCCATAGCTTTCATTTTTTGAAATGCTATATATAGGAGGTATCATAAAAATTTATCTCCATATTCATGAGCTATATGAAATGGGTGAAATGATAAAAAATATGAATGATTATGAAGGGTGAAAATAATGGATACTATGATATGATACTTGAGGATAATGATGGGTGAAAAGATAGTTAATAAGGATGATAAAACCTCCCCCCCCTCCCCAACTTAAAGGGTTGATTTTCCCTAAGTAAAAATGAGAGGATTGGTGTGAATGCTGATTTATATGATTAATATAATAAGAAATATTAATAAATTTAAGAGATAAAACAAGGAAAAATAAAATTGATTGTTTACCAACTTGATTGACCATTTATTCCAAAATCTGGTAGCTAAAGTATCTCAGCAACTGTGAATCTCCAAGATGGAACAAAAAACTAAAACTTTGAATTTCCAACAAGGAAAGAACCAAAAAAACTGTGATAAAGATGGTATCCAAAACAACCAAAAATATCTGCATCAAGAATGCAACATTATGGAACATACTGATAGTAGCATATTCTCTTTGTATTGTTGTTAACACCTTAATTGAAAGTTTGAATCTTGTTAGAAGTGATCAAAGCCATGTTTACCACAAAAAAATAGAGCACAAGTGAGTGATATGAGGTTCTAAGAGACATCAGGGTACCACTAAAGCAATAGAGTATACTTGCAAAATGATTATCACATGCAAATTTTTCCATTTTTTCCATTTTTTCTCATTTTCTCATTTTTTCATTTTCAATTTTGAGAACAACAAGTGACCATTGGAAAGCCACTTTTCAATCACTTACCACTTAGTGTCACTATGAAAATAGTTTTCACCACCAAGAATTTTATTCAACTATAATCCGCTAGAAATTGGTTTTCAAATTATAGTTGTCTAACAACACCCAAAGGTTTTCATTGTTAGATTTTTTTTTTTTTTTCATTTTTTGAAGATAACTTGAATATAATGAACAAAGAAAAGGAACCCATTATATTGATGTTAAAGTGACACCATCCAAAATCTACGTTCCTTCTATGACCCCACAAACATCATTGCTAAAACTAGGTTGTATGTAGAACATGAAATAATGAACAACAAGAAAGATACCTCAATCAAGATTGACCATGCATAGTTTATAGAACCATTGCTATAAATGATCTTGATCCATTTAGCTCATGACACCATATCTGAAATCTGGCTATAGAACTTTGGGATATATGCCCACTCACTTGGCTAAAAGAATTACTCATAATGGATGCAATCTTTGAAAGACACATTGTTCTATGATGACCCATTTGAAACAAATCATATCAAAATCTCATGAATCTATGCTATCCTTTCCTTTTAAACATGAGAGATATCCATAACTATTACCAAAGTTGCATGAAAAGCTGGAGTTGCAAATAATACAACTTCCTTACTAAAGAGAAGGTTGTGTAGTGAAAGACTAATTGTAGCCTCCCAGCTTGTCTAATGTGTCCATACAATTGTAGGTAGGTGGATACTCATCTCTATGATGAAGTGTGATGATATATATTAGAATATATTCAAGCTCTTTGTTCATGTCTTCAAGTTGTCTCTAAATTCATACCTTAAGAAAATAGTACTACAAGATTCATGGATCTCATAGACCAAGTTGTATATTGTATTCCACATGATCTAGCACCAAGGATGGTGCAAAACACAAGATCTACCCATGAATATTGAACACTTTTCCAAATCCTCTTGCAATATCCAAGAGAAGCACAAAGAAAACTTTAATATCACTCCTAGTTAGCAAAGCTAACAAAATTTAGCCACAAATGCTCATCGAGAGAAGCATCACCATCAAATGATTGGATAGGAAAATTGAGGGGGTGAATCAGTTGTTACAAATTTTAACCTTAAAATCAATTAATAGAACTAACACATAAACTGATTAAGTGATTAACCATCAAATTTCAATTCACAAACATAATAACACTATATTCATGTGGAAAACCAATTGAGGGAAAAACCAAAGTGAGGATTAACTCATAATATCAAAACTGATTACAAAAAGGCTCACTAACTGGAATAAGGCTCATTTCCTAGAATAAGGACTCACTGTCTAGACTCATTGTCCACAAGGCTACAACCTAGATGACTCACTACCATAGAGATACAAAGAAGATAAAGTATAATTGTTATAGAGAGACAAAAATCCCAATACAACAAAGGATTCCACCACAATCATTGATCCACTTGCATGAATGACATAGTTTTCCTTCTCCTCACTGCATCCAAAAACTTAGCATTAAGATTTGCACTGATCAACCACACACATAACTCACACTCTTTTAGAATAGCATAAAAGTCATGTCTACTCTTTCATTTATCTTCCTTCTTTTCTTATGTACACTTTTCATTTCTAGCACATTCTGTATTTATACCATCTCCAACTTTGAAAATATACAAAGTCATCCATCCAACTTCAAATTCAAATTAGGTCGATGCCAAACATCCTAGGGTGGAATTAGAATGTGGGCAACCCAAAACACATGCTTCACTGAGACCCATAATAGATCCAACATGCTTCATCAATTTTGAAGAAAGTGCTTGACACACGGTCAACCAAACCAATGTACAACACATAGATCAATCAAGCTCAATACTTCCAAATGCTGAAACCATCTTCAATAGAAATAGGGAAACACAACTCTAGAACCATAAAGAGAAATTCAGACCAACAAAAATTATCTCAAACCTCAGCCAGAACATAGAAAGCATAGTTCACAAGTGCTTTACCAACACTCTCAATAGATGACAACCTGTAACCTTCTTTATATACAATTTTCTTAATATCCTCAAAATATACAGTCAACAACAACTAGTCGATAACTAGTTGACTGGTTGACATCAATGAAAACAATTTTATTCCTCTTTCCATTCTTGCAACAATCTCCCCCTTTGTCATTGATGGAAACACATGATGTGAAAAACCATCAAAGACACATACCGGTTCTGAAAATACTTCTTAATATTTTTCTTTTGCTTCTCCCCCTTAGAAGATCATCTTCCTCATTACCTGCTTTCTCTTATTAGCTTTCTTCCTTCTTCACATTCTCTTTCTCTCTCTTTCACATGCTCTTTCTCTCCCTCTTTTAAATCAATGAAAAAGGAAAAAAGATATGTTCATTGAAACTTCCTTTGACATGAAAACAAAATGCTCATAATGACAACACTTGAAAACTGCTTGCTCCCCCTGAGAGGTAGCCACCAAAAAAATCAGTCCAAAAATATAGAACCATGAATCCACCAAACTAATGCATCTCCATTTGCATCTTAGTTTATAAAAGGAGGGTCAATAACCCCTAGCTCATCCTGGAGATACTCAAAAGTATCTTTAGGAAGAGCCTTTGTAAATATATCTGCAATTTGATCTTTTGTTGAAACATACTCAAGCTTGAATTCATTCTCCATGACCTTCTCTCTCAAGAAATGATACCTAATAGATATATGTTTCGTTCATGAGTGCATTACAAGATTCTTCAAAATGTTAATTGCACTTGTATTATCACAAAAGATAGTAATAGGATCATCATACAACATTGTGATATCCTTTAATTTATGTTTCATACATAAACCTTGTGTAAGCAAGATGCATCAACAATATAATCAACTTTATTAGTAGACAAAGAGACTGAATATTTCTTCTTACTCAACCATTCCACCAATCTACATCCAAGAAATAATGCACCACCACTAGTACTCTTTTTGTCATCTATACTTCTAGCCCAATTTGCATTTGTATAAGAGCTAAGTGTAAATTCCATATCTTTAGGATACCATAATCCATAATCCGAAGTTCCATTCAAATATCTGAATATCCTTTTAAGTATAGTAACATGTGTTTTCTTCAGATCTTCTCGAAATCTAGCCATAAGACAAATTACATGCATAATATCTGGTCTAGTAGTAGTCAAATATAATATTCCACCAATTATAGATCTATACTTGCTCTGATTAGTCTTAGGTGAATCAACATATTTACCCAATGTAAGGCCCCGCCATGCAACCCTAGAGGAAGTTTCAATTCACTATAAAAGTGTACTAATTTTTTTTTTTATTAAAGTGAATTAAACCTACATGTTCACCTATAATTGATAACATCCCCTAAGGTTACGCAACCAAGATTACTTAATTCCCCATTAACATACATCATTAAGATTCATTGCATTTAATTACTCAAGTAAAACATTCATTCAACATAATTAAATAACAAGATAAAAAAATAACATCCATAGCATAAATCCATTATATGAATAACTGATTACAAATCTCATTCCCAGAATGAGTCATAAATACATAAGTGTTTCAATTACATAAATCCACCTCATAAATAGAAGAGGGGTAAAATCAATTTAAAACATTTTGAAATACAAAGTACAAGAAACAATAACAAGATCCGTGAGCTATCCATCATGATGTCTCGCCACCAATTACTGAAGATCAAAGGGGGACCCAATGGTTTTAGTGCATGTTCCTCCCAACCAAGTGGTACCCGTAGGCCCACCCCCCATGATAGGAGATAGTAACAAAACAACATGGACAAGAACTACTACCTCTAACCAAAGGCAGACTCATACTGACACATACTGAATCAACCAAACACATGTACATTAAAAGCCTAACACTAACATGGTCACATTACTTCCAGACATAAAATTGATCGGGTATGATAAAGAATCCATACACACAACATACAACACTGTGTTATCCTAGATAGAGTGTCATCGCAAGGTTTGTCATGAGATCTCCTCTGGGAATTCTTCATAGGCTCCGATAATCTTGGTGACCTCAACCGAATCCCGGCCCTCATACTCACTCAAGCGGAATCAACTACCTCTCGTATGGACAAGGTAGTTGACCTTGCCATTCCAGGCCTTCTCACTCACCCCAAGTCTAAACAAACCCTTGTGTCTATGAGTGAGGTTAATTTATCTTGATTAATGTGGGAGGCATCCTAATCATCTAAGTACATTACTTTAATTATCACTTGTTAAAATCACTTTTGAAGGTTACCCGGTTTACCTCTTTGGGCTTCGGCCCCTAACAAAAGCCACTCTTCTAATGGATAACACACTACACAAATCTAGACTCCAAGGGTAACTCAAGTGTTACTGATCTGAACAATGTAATCTCTCCTATCCTAGGAGGCAACAATAAGATAATCCACTCCAACACTAGGAGGAAACAAAACACTTATAACACTACCCAAGGGAAGACAAGCGATTGACTTTACAAGGAATCAACCCCTAACCTCTGGAAGACTTTACATTAAATAACACAATTACCCGCTCCCAAGTAATCAATAAAAAATGAATTTTAACATTAAAACTGCACTGTAATGAATTTCACTATATTTGGATATCTTAAATCCATTTCCTTATCTAAAGCTTCTCGCAGAAATTAAATAATGTCATTCTAAATTTTCATTACAATAAATAATTTCCTTCATTAAAATAATTACTTTTCACAAAAATAATCTAACCATGCACATTAATCATATTAGTTTAAGTTACTGACTAATTACTTGCATGCAATAATATGCCTAAGACAAAATATTAAATACCTAAATATATTTTAAGAATATATGCAGCATAATTTATCTTTTAAGTACATATATTATATTTATATTTAAAACTACATATAAATAAAATCTACAAAAAGCATTGACTTAAACCTTCTATTTTCAAAAGAAGAAAATAACCAGATTCTGTAAAGTGATTAATTTTGTATATATAAAAAAAATCCAACATTAAACACCAATTTCCCAAAATACAAATATTTTATATTGAATATTTATATATCAATATTAAATATAAAACATATTTAATTTACATTAAATATTATATATTAATATTTCCTATAAAGTATATTTTATTTTCAATAACATAAAAAAATACAAATAAAATAAAATAAAATAAAAAGAGTTAAAAAAAACAAAACAAAGTTTGTAAAAGAAAACAATATTAAATACTAAGTGTGACAGGGGATGGACGGTACTGTCGGTACCCCTGCCACCAACCGTTGCCGGTACTCCCTGCACAGTTGCTGACTGTACTATGTACAACGGCCGGTGGTGCCTTGGGGAGGCCGCACTCCCCATGGACAGTGCGTCCCCCAAGTGGTGGGTGCACTGCCCATGGCAAGTGCATCCTTCCCTTGGGAAGAGTAGGCGGTGGGAGTTGACCCCACCAACGACAGTCTATAAAAAAAAATTAATTTTTTTTTTGAAAATAAAATTTCATAGTATAATTTAAAATCTGATTTAATGTAAACAAAAGTTTCAAGACCCTTTCACGAATTTTGAAATTCGTTTCACAGACACGCTGTACGACGTTTTTCAAAAACAAAATAATGAAGAATTTATTCATTAACTTTAAATTTAATATGTTTATAAATATATATTATGTGTATTTATATTCGAAAATATAATACATGTAATATATATTTATATATATATTTTAACACATAACAGATTTACTGGAAAAAATGAGAAACTAAATAAAATAACCAGTAACAAGAATTAATATTCATTTTCCAGAAATCTTTCTTAAGTTCATAACGATTTAAAAAAATTGAATTCCTTTAAAACTATTTCTTTCAATTTCCTAGAAATACAAAAATAAGAAAACTACAGGGGATCCTATTTTCTTCATTTTAAATTTTCTACAAGGATTTGTCTTCCAGAACCAAATCTACTTGTTTTCCTAAAGAAATAAAATTTCTTCAATAATCTACCTTTGATGCACAATCTAGGATTTAGACAAAATAATGATTCTACCATTTCCTTAATTGCAAAATTAAAACCTACAGTAAATTTGTACAATCTTCCAAATTTCCTGATGAATTTAGATCTAGTTTTCATTAACAAATCTAAAATCCTAATGAATTCAATCAATAGATTCTTTAAACAATATAAATTTATTATAAAAAAACAGAACAAAATTCACAGCATAAAAAGGAAAACCTAGATTTTGAAGCTACCGACAACGAAGAGGATCTTTGATGCAGAGCCTCCTCCGATGCTCTCTTGAATTTCTTTCGATCGTGCAATGAATCCCAACAAGCAATGATCCAAGAGCTCAATCCACTTCAACCAAATTTCTTCCTTTTAAATCAATCCTACCCAATTTCTCAATTAATTCTACTCAATTTCTCAAAACAATTCTATAGCCAAAAGCCCTATCTCAATTTCTTTTTTTTTTTCTTTTCTCTTCTTTCTTTCTTTCTTTTTCCTTGCAACTTTTTCCTTCCTCTCACATAAAACTCATTTTTTCCAAAAAGAAAACAAACTAAAAAAAGAAAACCTCAAAAACCTCACACAAATTTCTCAAATTAATTTAATAATTTTCTAAAACAAATTTTAATTTCTAAACTAAACAAACTCTCTTCAATAATTAAATATGCAGTTGCCATCAAAACAAAATATCTTCAACAACCCTAATTTTTGGCATGCAAAATTAAAAATTAAATCTTAATTTAATTTCCCTTTTTTTTGAAAACCCACTTTGAAATTAAAAAGCAATTTCCAATTATTTTGCAATTTCATTTGACTTAATTTAATTTAATCCAATAAACTTTATTAATTAATTTTAATATTTAATAACTAAATTCAATCCTTTTGAGATTAAATTTAATTAATTAAATAAATTAAAATTTAATTAATTAAATAAAATAAAATTTAACTAATTAAATTTCATTATCCACTTTAAATATAACATCAAAGCATATTTTACTTTAATATACAATAATCACTACTTTTAATCAATGCTATTATTCTCACATTTGAATTAATAAATACGCATCATATAGGATCAAATAACATTAAATGAGGTAAAATATGACTCAACAATCAGGACTGATGACACACTAAGGCTAGGGCGTAGACTGACACATGTTACCTAGCTACGATCTCCCTTTCAACTTAACCATTGGATCAACACGCTCAACCCTGTGAGACCAGGTGGAGTCGATGTCATGTACCTGCAACCTAAAAAATCAATTAAACATCATACAGTATATCCAACATATAATACACACCGTGAAGAAGAAATCACGGATTCGTAGGGCACTCGCAAGCGAGTGATGCGAACCCGTCCTCTTCACCAATACACTCATCAAAGACTGACATTACATCATAATCAATAATCTCATAATAACATCTCATGCTAACTCTACTAACATCATTAATCCATTAAAGCATGTGAAACAATAATCAAATAACCACATCACACAATAATAGTTATCGCCCAATAGTGGTGATCAAAACATCATAATAAAATGTGTCCAGTATCAAAGTATCTGCAACCCAACAAAGCATAAAGAAAACTAAACAAAAAGAAAAATGGAGGAGTATTACACCCAACTTACAACCAGTCATCATAGGAGTACTTACCAATTTGGAACCGTCCATCCCAAATATTTTCAACAACTCTTTCACATACTTAGATTGTGAAATAAAAATTCATTCCTTTGATTGATTAATCTGTAGCCCAAGAAAGAAATTCATCTTACCAAACATAGACATTTTAAATTCTTTCTGCATCTCTTCCACAAACATCTTACACATCATTTCATTTCCTCCAAAGATAATTTCATCAACATATACAACAAAAATCAAGATTTTGTCATTTTTGGTCTTGAAATATAAATTGTTATCTACCATAGCTTTGTTAAAGCCTCACTGACTCAAATAATTATCTAGCCTTGCATACTAGGTTCTAGGAGATTTATTCAATCCATATAAATCTTTCTTCAATTTACACACCATATCTGATTGATCTATCAACTGAAATCCTTCCGATTGTTCCATGTAGACCTCTTCTTCTAGTTCACCATTCAAAAATATCCATCTGATAGAATTTTAAATATTTATAAGTAGTCAATGCCAAGAACATCCTTATAGCTTCCATTCTTTCTATTGGAGAAAAATCCTCCTGAAAATATATACCTTCTACTTGCGAGTAGCCTTTACAAACAAGCCTTGCTTTATTTCTGACAAATTTCCTATTCTCATTTAGCTTGTTTTTGAATACCCATTTTGATCCAATGATATTTTTATCTGCCGGTCTTGGGAAAAATTCCCAAGTTTGATTCTTCTCATTCTACAAAAGTTATTCTTTCATTGCTTCCTTCCAATGTTTATCCTTATAGGCTTCACTTATCGACTTCGGCTCAATCTCAGAGAATAAGTACAAATTTACTTTAGCAATAGCTTTGCTTCTAGTTCACACACCTTTTGTCTTGTCTCTAATAATCTGACTTTCTGAATGATTCCTTTGTACATATTTTAGTGTCCTAGGGGACATCACTAGAGCATCTTCTTCACTTCATTTTGATTTTTTTCTCATCTTTATCCCATTCTTCCACAACTTCTTCTATTCTTGCACAGTCATGTTCATTAGACATATACCCATCAATATCAATAGAATTATTTACTATTTCATCAATCTTCACATTCGAGATTTGTACAATTTTCCTCAATATTTTGTTGAAACATTTGTATTCCTTTCTTTTAGTAGAGTATCCAAGAAATATTCCTTCATAACTTCCTGCATCAAACTTACCCAAAGTTTCCTCATCTCTTCTGATATAGCATTTGCTTCTAAATACCTTGAAACATCTGACTGTAGGGATTCTTTCATGCCATAGCTCATAGGGATTCTTTGTACTATTTTATATTGCCTAAAATCAATTGAATACATATAAAGTGCTGTGAATAGCTTCTTTCCAGTAAACTTTTGGTAATCCGACTTCAGTGATCATTGACCTATGAGCTTCTTGATCTGTTCTATTTTTCCTTTCAACAACTCCATTTTGTTGAGGAGTTCTCAGAGTAGATAGTTGTCTCTTTATACCATGCACTTCACAAAACATATTGAACTCATAAGAGGTGAATCCCCCACCTCTATCCAATCTCAAGCATTTAATCTTCAAATTAACTTCATTTTCAACCATAGCCTTGAATGACTTGAATCTATCTAATGCATCTAATTTCTCTCTTAGAAATGTAACCCATGTATATCTAGAATAATCATCAATTAAAAGCATAAAGTAAATTTCACCAAGTAGACTTCACACTCTCATAGGACCACAAAGATCTGTATGAACCAAATCCAACAATCCAGTATCAGATTGTTCTCTTGATCTGTAATGACTTCTTGTTTGCTTCCCGAACTGGTAATTCCTTTAGATAGAATTTATAATCTTTATAATTCTTGATAGATCTCTCACGACTTGAAAAAAATTGATTCTTTCCAAGTTATCAAAATTCATGTGACACATTCCCCTATGCCATAGCCAACTATCATTTATCTGAGTCATACAACATCATCCATCAATATCTTTAAGTTGATAAATATTCCCTTCAGATTCATTTCTCGTAGCAATCAATGTTTCAGATCCTTTCTGAATCTCACATTTCTTATCCTTAAACACATCATAACCTTTTCTGCACATCTGACCAACGCTCAATAGATTATACCTTAAAACCTTAACATAGTAAACATCGTCAGTATGATGCTTTCCATCAAAACTTACTAAACTTATCCCACAAATTTTAGCACAAGTATCATCTCCAAACATAACCAGACCTCCATCATATTTCTCAAGTTTCACAAAATTACTCTTGTCACCAGTCATGTGATGTGAGCAACCACTATGAACTACCCAAAAATTATTTTCCTATTTAGCATGTAGGGAAGAGATAACCGCATCTTTGTCTTTGTCTTTGTCTTTCTTAGATTCAACTTCCTCATCTCATAAGATGTCAAAAATCCTAGCAGTAGATCCTTAGTACAAGTCTTGTAATCTATAGTCTACTCAATAGAACTCACCTTTTCACTATAAGCATCAAGAAGAGTTCTGAGAATCTTCTTGATAATTTTGGTTTCATCTATAGTAGCACAAAGGGATCACATTCCAACTACAACCTCATCCAATATTTGTACATAGGCTTTAACATTCTCATCTTCAGACATGTGTAAAAGATCAAACTATGTTTCCAGATTCTATAATTTTTCCTCTTTTACCCTCTCATCACCATCATGTGCTCTTTCTAAGGCATCCTAGACTTCCTTAGCTATCTTCAAATTATGAACCTTAATCAACTTGGAATGTACTAGACTATTTTTCAAGATTAACTTTGCCTTATTATTCACTTCATGTGCTCTAATTTCTTTAGGTGTACTCAGACCATTAGCAGGAGGAGTGTAAGGTTTCTTATAAGATTTCTCTACATCATATCTGCAATACTCTATATATTCTTAAATCAATACTTTCCAGATACCATAATTAGTTCCATCAAACCTTAGATAATCATAGATTATTTTTCTATCCATCCTAGATCTTCCTCAAATGGTTAAGCTTTTCACTAAGGAACCAAGATTTTATACCAATTGTTGGATATGACAACTAAGAGGGGAATTAGTTCACATATTTTAACCTTAAATTAAATTACTGGAACTAACACATAAACTGATTAAGAGATTAACCATCAAATGAAAATGCACAAACACAATAACACCATATTTATGTGGAAAACCCAATGAGGGAAAAAACGTGGGAGGATTAACTCACACTATAGAGAATATCAAAACTGATTACAAAATGGCTCATTGCTTGGAATAAGGCTCATTTCCTAGAATAAGGACTCATTGCCCATAGGGCTACAACCTGTATGGCTCACTGCCATAGAGATACAAAGAAGATAAAGAAGACTTGTTATAGAGAGACAAAAATCCCAATGCAATAAAGGATTCCACCATAATCACTGATCCACTTGCACACATGATAGAGTTTTCCTTCTACTCTTTGCATCTGAAAACTCAACGTTAAGCTTTGCACTAATCAACCAGACACATAACTCACACTCTTTTAGAATAGCATCAAAGTCACATATGTTCTTTCACTTATTTCCTTCTTTTCTTATGTACACTTTTCATTGCTAGCACATTCTATTTTATACCATCTCCAACTTTGAAAAGATACAAAGTCAACCATCCAACTTCAAATTCAAATTAGGTCAATTCCAAATATACTAGGGTGGAATTAGAATGATGGTGACCTAAAACACATGCTTCATCGAGACCCATAATAGATCCGGCACACTTCATCAACTTCAAAGATAGTGCTTGACACATGGTCGGCCAAACTAGTGTAAAACACATAGATCAATTAAGCTTGATACTTCCAAATGCTTAAACCATCTTCAATAAAATTATGGCAGCACAACTCTAGAACCATAAGGAGAAATCTAGAACAACAACAATTCTCTTGGACCTCAACTAGAACATAGAAAACATAGTTCACAAGTACTGGACCAACATCCTCAATAGCTGACAACCGGTAACCTTCTTTATATACATTTTTCTCAATATGCTTAACATATACAGTCAATAGTAACATGTAGATAACCAACTAATTGATTGACGTTAATGATAATTCTTCCATTCCTCTTCCCATTATTGCAACATAATTGGTGCAATAATGTTGGGAAAAATAGATAATAAACCTGCAACCATATTCTCATGACCAAGCATATCGAGTATAGTAGTATTAAATTTGTACAATATCATCTATTTAATAACTCCACCATTATGAATGATTCATCATTAGAAAATGGAGGGTAGAGTGATTAATATAAATATGTGATAAAAAAAAGATGAATAAATACCTATTACAATGAATGATTGTGTAGACACAATACAAAATCAATTAACACAAAAATTTATACCTTGATTTTTTCCAAAAATCACAATATGGTTGTATAATCAATGAAATATTTATTAAAAAATCAACCAAAGATTTTCAAAATTCAATGGATTTCCCCCCAACTTGAATTCATACTACAAAGGCATGAGAGCATTAAGATAATCCTTGAGCCTTGTTCAATAAAAAGTCAACCAAAGATTTACAAAATTCAATGGATTCCCCCCCAACTTAATTTCACATTGTAAAATCATAAGGGTATTAGGATAATTCAAAGAATGAATAAAGAAATATTTAATATCTTAGAGCTTTAATAAATGATCATCCATTTGTAGCATGTTTTTTGTGGTCATTAATGCATTCAAATATTTCTAGTTCTTCTTAATCATAAAACTAATTATTGGACCTAGATCAATAAGTGTGTGAGGAATACACAATTTTACCATAAGCCTCCACAAATCTAGATGTTTGAGTATAACAATATTTATAAACAGATCTTGTAGGATGCCATTATGTATCTCACACAACTCTTGAATCATTAAGGTATACAGTTCACCATTTCTTATTGCATGATTAATTTTAACACACATATTAATCATTTTAATGATGAAATTATAATTAGATTTAATTATTTCCTTATGTGTGTGAATTATTTTTAAAAGTTGTGATTCATTAAGTAGATAAGAAGAACTAAATTGATTATCTTTTGACTGATCATATTGTTCTTCTAATTCAGTTAAACCGAAATCACATCCTTTAGTTGTATTAATATAGTGCAATTGTGATTCACTAATTTCAAAAAAATTAATGGAATGTAAATGGATCATTGAAACCTCATTATTATATGTAGTATGAACCATCTTATTACGTAATGTTTTATTAGGAATTTTATTTTCCCTTGGTAGATCTGTTGAAGTGGATGGTGGGTGATACAAATGGGCTAATGAAAATGTTAAAATTTGTTGTGGATATAGAGTGGGTGTGATTAAGTAGGATGGGTATAATATAGATGGTAATGTTGGGTGTTGTGGTTGTTGTGAGAATTTATTTTGATATTTTTGGTAAGATGAAAATTGTTCCCATCCACCATAAATGTTAGGTGGAGAATCATTTTGTGAAGAAACATATAGTTTTCTAATCCAATAGAATTATAAGACATCTTAAAATTATTAAGCATACCATGATCTACGTGATTTGATGTGTGTAATTTTCCTTGAGTTACAAAGAAGACTTGTTCACTTCCACCATTTTCGTTTCGATGCCAAGTTATTACATTTATTTCCTTCACCATGTCCTCTCAAATAACTTGGCATGTGCACTTATCTTATTCTTTAGAACAAATAGAACAATAAATGGTCAAATCTTCATCTATGGATTCATTTTCAAATCTGTTGTCCTAAAAAGTTATCAATTATTTGTCCTTGAGTAGTTATAGGAATAATACCTCTAAATGTGTATGATGATTGTAATGGGAGATCATTGTAAGCTAAGTTACATTCTTTAGGTAGAGGGGATATATAAACATCACTTTACATGTCAACGTGATTTCCCAACCAATTTCTTCTTTGGTTTTTAAATTTAAAATTGATGTGTTTGAACTACCTTGAAAATGCAAGACTTTTTTATGGTTTTGTTTCTCATTTATTCAAAATTACTTCTTTATCTATAAATTGACTCACAACAATGGGTGTGAATATATCAAATATTTTACCTTCTAAGATATACCTACAAATTCAAACCATGCATCTATATGATTTAAAACAGAGCAAACCAAGGTTAATTACCTGGGTGAGGTCAATAGTTGTGTAAAATTTCACCTCAGTGCACTGGTCCTAACTCAACTCAATAGGCTTTCATGCCTTTAATTTCTCTCCCCAACAATGACACCAAAATATTTGGACAAAACTATGGATCAAAACTATCTTTGTGATTCTATCAAATTGGTTAAATCAATCCTTTGCGTTGGCTTCCTCAGTTTGTTCCTAGATGTCAACCTGGGGATTGTAAGCTATTGAAAGGTATTGTGGTTATATATCGAAGGGGTGAAAGTAGCAAGTTGAGTGGGGATGAAATGGAAAACAATAAAATCTAAATAATTTGAAAGAATAATAGAAAAGAACACTCTTAAATTGTACTCCTAAAGCAAAACTTTTGAAACCAAAAAAAAGTTTAAATTAACAACTCAAATAAAATCCTTTAATGTATATAAGATTTGGCTATGTCCAATTCAACTATGATTAAACATTATTGGTTCTGTTTAAGATTAAAATAATCTTGAATTCACAACAATTTGCATTGACATAATTCTGGAGATAAGAACGGACACTTCTTGGCAATAGGAGCTCTTTGCAGGCAACATGAGCTCTGTGCAGGCGATAGGAACTCCAATCTTCCAAAATTGTACAAATTTCTATAACTACAGTCTTATGAAATAAATAATTTAAAACCAAACTAAAATATATAATCACAAAATTTCTCATTTTAATAAATAAAAGAAACCACAATATTAAAATAAAATATATAATATAAAAATTAAAATTACCACCATTTCAAGAGAGTGGGCCCTCCTCTCCTTCCACGTGGCGACAAAAATAATTTTTTGTAAACTCCTTAAGAATTCAAACCAACTAATGTATTATTTCTTTTCTAAAAAAACATTACATCTCCCTTCTCACACCATTTCTCATGTATTATAAAAGAAATGAGGCATTTAATAAATGACATAATCCTTCCCTATAATCTCTCCACAAAATTAGATCTCAAATGAGAGAATCATGTAACTAAGATATTCTTATCATGAAACATTTGTTTGGTAACAATATAACTAATATATAAAATTGGTTTTAACATAATAATAGTGTAGACATTTATTTTTTGTCTCATGTCCATAATAATAGGGAGCACACAATTTATTTATGGCTAGCAAATATTACGTTTAGTTTATGACCATTATAATATAATATACATTTACTAGGGTTATCTCTATTGAACAAAATCTTCAATAGAGATAACTTTAGTAAAAGTAGAAAAATCTATATCAGAAGGGGTTAACTCATGTGTTTAGAAAGAGAAATTTATTAATTCATTATTTACAAATTGGGACAGTTCCATTTTAAGAAATTGGAAAGACATCAAGTTGCGATTTGATGGTATCATACTCAAGAACTATACTCCAAAAGTTGATAGGGCTCTAGTTAAATGGTAGCCACCCCTAAAGGATTTTGTTAAATTAAACTTCGATGGGGCATCTAAAGGTAACTCAAGGTCTTTAGGAGCAGGAACTTGTATAAGAAATACTTCAGGGACAACCTTAGAATCCTCTTCTTATCATCTTCAACATGGCACAAACAACAGTGAAAAATCTCAAGCATCGTTATTGGGTCTGAAATCAGCAATCTATTTAGGATTCTTAAATCTCCATATAGAAGGGGATTCATTGATAATTATCAATGCATTAAGGGAAAGAAAAATCCATAATTGGAATTTAAGCTATATATTGCATAAAGCATGGGCTATTGGCATATGGCTTCTAGTTTTGTCATTGATGGAAACCTAAGTCATTCATATGGTCCACGGTCTAGTTTTGGTTCTCATTGATAAAATAAAATGAAGAACATGGCATTTGGTTGAAAACATAGATATTGATCCAATCACTTCATTGGACTATTATTTTGGGTTATGGATATCAGAGAAAGGTTTTTTGATGTTTGTATTACCTTATTCGAGAAGTATATTGACACACATTCACTGGTATGCGATCTAGGAGATCTGGTGCACTAATATTTTGGTTATCTATGCTAGCAAGCCGACTTGTCAAATATAGTAATTGTGGATGTATAAGGAGTAATTAATTAAATTTTTTCTTGCTCAATTATGTTTTTTTGGGTCCATACTATGTTTAGGGTGACTATGGTTAGTACAAATAAAGATTTAATTAAGGGTCTAGCTAGTAGTTGAAAAGCACTTAATATTTTATGAAGCTAACATATGAATGATCAAATCTTTGATAGAGGATATATATTTGAGATCGGTTTATCATTTTGACATAGCGAACACAAAAAATGAATTGAATGCAAAGTATACTACTGTGGTGCGGAATTTAGAAGGGTGATAATGTGAATTCATCTATGTATGAATTTATGATGTGAAGAGTAGAAAAGGGAAGAGCAGAGCAGAGTGAAGTGCAAAATGTGATAGAGGATCCATAATCTAATCCATGAGTTTAACTGGAATTGTAACCTAGAATAAGTAGATGCTACTATTTTAGTTTAACCTTTAGATGGTTTTAATATAAAATTTTGTAAGCCAGTGAGCCTTCCCTTTGAGTAGTGAGCTCTAGGTAGTTTCCTTGAATGCAAGTGCATTCTCTTTTGTAAAACTTTTATTTGAGTACTCAAATTATGGATTAACCTCCACCGTGGTTTTTCCCCTAATAGGGTTTCCACAAAAAATCTTTGTGTTATGGTGTTGTGGATGATTACTTTGTGTGTTTGCATCCTTCTTTGGTTTAATGTTCAAATGGTTTTAATATCAGATTAATAAAGCTAAGATTTGCAGAACACTGATTCACCCCCCCTCTCAGTGTTCCCTTGAGTCCAACAATTGGTATCAGAGCATCTGGTTCCTTAGAATAAGTTTAGTAGCTTGAGGTGGATCTTGGAATGTGATGGACTGTGGTAGTCTTCAACAACAAATTTTGGTGGAACTTGATGACCTTGATCAGTCTAAAGCAGAAGTCTAGGAATTGAAACAAAATCTTAGGGATGTTGAGAAATTCATTCAGACATTGAAGGATCAGATTGTTAAATCCAGGGAGAAGAGAAAAGATCTCTATGACTAGATCAAGCAACAAGAGAGTGATAACATGGATGATGATCACCTGAATCAAACATTGAAGGAGATAACCGAAGAATGTGAAAATATTGCCAGAGACAATGCTACCCTAAAACATGAAATGGAATATATGGTGATGAAGCTGACTAAAGAGATTGAAGGAAGAATGAGGAGAACCTTGCCCAGTCACTAAAGGAGAAATCTGATGAATGCAAAAGAGTAAATGGAGAATTTATTCAAATGGAAAGTGAATTGCTACAATTCAAAAATAATGGAGAAGAACTTGAAAATAGATTGTTGTTCTCAAAAAATTGAACTTACTATTGCAAATGAATATAAGGAGAAGTTTAAGATTAGTTTGAATCTTGATGAGCTGACTCAAGGAAAAATGAGTGATAATGATAAGAGAGGTCATGGATATGAAAAAGGAGAAAGTTCTAGATTCAGACAAAAGAATTTTAGACAAGGAAACTAGATGAACAAAGGTGGAAGGTATCCGGTAAGACAACCTAATGCTCAAAAGTTTAATGGATACTATTTTACTTGCAATAAATTTGGTCATATGGCTGCTCAATGTAGAAGTAATATGAAATCAAGAGATTCATCATTTTCTAGTCACTGTTTCAAATGCAAAAATTTGTCAAACTACTTTGTCAATAGAAGGAATATTGAATGTTATACATGTGGAAGATTTGGACATATTTCTAATCAATGTAGATCAAGAAGAAATCAATGGAATGATTGGTCTGGACAAGGAAATACTATGTGCTTCAATTGCAATAAATATGGTCACATTACAAGATTCTTCAAAAAAAAAATGTGTATAGAAGAGGTCCGGTATACACAAGCAAAAATATATAGAAATATGACAAAGGAAAAAGAAAAATGATTGTAGATGAGATAAGAGATCAGATGAAGAAGACATGGGTAAGGAAGAATGAGTCTGATGTTGGAAACGGTTCTGTACCAGAACCTGCTTCTAGTAATTCTTCTAGATATTGATTTCAGGCCATTGGCCTAGGAGAGTTATTCAAGAAAATCTTTCCTCCTTTGTCCGTAGATGGTACCAGTACATTAATGATATGCATAGGTTTTAGAAAAATTTCAAAAGAGAATTCAAAGAATCATAGGTCCACAAAAGAATTTTTCTCTCGCTGTTTGAGAAAGTAGAGTATCCATAAAACTTAGGGAAAATGCATTTATTACAAGTGTGCGAACTGTAAAAGTCAAGTTGGAACCCTCATTTGTCACTTTGCATCAAAGAATAAAAGAAGGAGAGAACTCGGTAGAATAATTTCGAAGTAGTGAAATCGATTCATCGATGATTTTAGAAACTCATCAAGTATTTTAGTTGTTTTTGGATTTTTCTGTATAGCTTGGTGTGCGGTCAATAAACATAAAATACAAAAGGAAGAATAGAAAAAATCAAAAGGTCAATAATTTTGGATGAATACAATAGTGAAAAGATTAGGTCCATGAGAAATCTGTTGTTACCCAACAAATTCAAGCAATTAAGAGAAGCCAAACACAAGAATTTGGATATTTGGAATGATTTTCCATACTTTGAGAATGCAGAATTCATTAAATTCATCTTGAGCAAATTGCATGACACTTTGACTTTGGAAAAACCCTACATCATTTGGAAGGAAGTAATTGAGAATTTGACTAGATTATGCAAAGTCAGAGACATAACAAGGAGGAAATCCATTTGGAACAAAGAAGTTGAAACCCTAACCAGAGTAATTAGAGATCAAAGGGCACTAATAATCTCGATAATCAAGAACCCTGTTATAAAGTACATTGCACACAAAATTTCATATAAAGTTTTTTTCAGAAATAGAGAAGGAGAAAATTTGGCTGGTGTAGTTTATATCTCTCACAAGATGATAATGGAAGGTTGGGACTTTGACCTGTGTGGACTATTTAAGGATTTATTGTTGGAGAATGTGAAACTAACAAAAGAGACATGTTACCCTTTTAGGTTCAGTACCTTGATCATATGTTTAGTAATGTATTTCTTGAATTATTTGCCAAAAATCAACAATATGGTGTGGAAAGTGAACAAACTAGTATGCAAACAAATATAATCATATTCTAAGAGCTTGGCTGATTGGGATCAAGAATTTGGAAATTTCTTTAAGAATTTTCTTGGTAAGTGTGGTTTAGTTGGTATCTCTCTTTCGGTAAGAACATTCGAAGTTGGTTCCTCTTTTGGTGGCATGGAGAAAAAGTAGAAAATAGAAAAAGAAACTATTGAATATAGCCCTCTAGAATGCAAGATTCCTAGAATTGAAGGAAAAGGAAAGGAATAGGAAATTGTGGATATTCCAGATGAAAAATCCAATGAAGAAACTGAGGATCCATAGGGAAATGAACAAGAACTAGAAAAGGAAATGTCAAAGGCAAGTGAAGAAGAAGATGACCTGACAAAAGAGAAGCTACAATAGCTTATTTAGGAAGAAGGTGGAATGTGGAAAATTGCTAAGTTATGGTCTGTCAGACCATCATATGATTAAGATATGATTCTGAGTGTACTAAATGCTCATGTTGAGCACTGCAAGATCAAATTGGAAAGTTTGCAGAACATTCTACTTGAAGAAATGATTGAATGCAGTAAAGAAACAATGGAATTTGAGTTTCAAGACAAAGAAGAAGGTGAAGTTATCTCACATTTGAAGGGAAAATTCAAGCTATCACTTACCAAACTGAAGAAGAAAATGAATGAGTTGAGGCAATGCATAAGTTTAACTAAATTTCATCTGTTGGCCTCATACAATTGGAAAATACAAAGATAAATTTGAGCATATTGAAACAGAGTTGAATGGGATTGCAAAAAGATTTGACATGTTTCAAGATTAGCATGGCACCATCAAGAAAAATATTCAAGAGCTACAGTCTAAGCACAAAAAAATTCAATTCACTAAGAACACACTTGTGGACACTTTTTGGAAGGTGAAGGATCTAACCGAATACATATTGGAACATATGGTTGAGATACTAAGAAAAGGTGAAAATATAGAGGAAGCAATTAAAATTTCAGCCCTAACTGAGATTATCAACTAGACATCAAAGAAAAATAACATGATTATTATCATTGGGATCACAATAGATGCTTGGAAGAAGTTCCTTCTTTAAATGAAGGAAAATCATAAGATAATTTTCTAACTCTTTTTTTGGAGTTTTGGATATTTTGAGCACATGTCCTGTCACTTTTGGCATATGGTTTCTATGCTTTTTCATTGATGCCAAAGGGGGAGAGAGTGTAGTGAAAAATGTCTCATCAATCTTAGGGGGAGCTATGTTTTGAAATTTTTGAAGCATAAAAGAGAGAGAGAGCAGTATGACAACATACTCATAATGATTCTGACACTTAGTAATTTTTCACTAAGTGTTGCCATCAATGCCAAAGGGGGAGATTGTTGGCATATGGCTTCTAGTGTTGTCATTGATGGCAACCTAAGTCATTCATCTGGTCAACAGTCTAGTTTTGGATTTCACCAGCAAAATAGAATGAAGAATAGGGCATCCGGTTAAAAGCATAGATATCAATCCAATCACTTCACCAGACTATTATTTTGGGTTATGGATCTCAAAGAAAGGTTTTCTGATGTTTTCATTACCTTATTCGACAAGTATATTGATGTGCATTCATTGGTATGTGATCTAGGAGATCCGATGCACTAATATTTTGGTTATCTGTGCTAGCAAGCTGAATTGTCAAATATAGTAATTGCGGATGCATAAGGAGTAATTAATTAAATTTTTTCATGCTCGATTATGTTTGTTTGGGTCCCTACTATGTTTAGGAATACTATGGGTAGTGTGCATAAATATTTAATTAAGGATCTAGCTGACAATTGAAAAGCACTTAATGTTTTATGAAGCTGACATATGAATGATCAAATCCTTGATAGTGGATATATATATGAGATCAATTTTATCATTTTGACATAGCGAACATAACGAATGAATTGAATGAAAAGTATACTAGTGTGTGGTGCAAAATTCAGAAGGGTGATAGTGAAAATTCATCTGTGTATGAATTTATGATGCAAAGAGTAGAAAAGGGTAGAGCAGAGCAGAGAAAAGTGCATAATGTGACAAAGGATCCAAAATCTAATCCATGAGCTTAACCAAAACTATAATCTAGAGTAAGTAGATGCTACTATTTCAGTTCAACCTTTAGATGGTTTTAATCTAAACTTTTGTAAGGTAGTAGCCTTCCCTTTGAGCAGTGAGCTCTAGGTAGTGTGCCTAAATGCAAGTGCATTCTCTTTTGTAAAACTTTTATTTGAGTACTCAAATTATGGATTAACCTCCACCGTGGTTTTTTTGCTAACAGGGTTTCCACACAAAAATCCTTGTGTTATGGTGTTGTGGATGATTACTTTGTGTGTTTGCATCCTTCTTTGGTTTAATGTTCAAATGGTTTTAATATCAGATTAATAAAGCTAAGATTTGTAGAACATTGATTCACCCCCCCTCTCAGTGTTCCCTTGAGTCCAACATGGGCATTACTAGACAAGTTAAAAACCTCAGTTATTTCTCATACTTACAGAGAAGGAAACAGGGTAACATATTTTTTAGCTGGTTTAGGTAGTGTTAATATTGAGATTAGGGTAATTAAGGATATCAATGCTTTAAATGATTTTCCTAATATGATTGAATTAATTGAGAAAGATGCAAAGTCTGTAGGGTTAAACATCTACTTGTCCCTTACAAAGAAAGGGGGCTTGGCGAAAAGTTTTACTTCGTCATGCTTATTCCATTCACTTTTGTTAAATCATGTTTTAAATGCATGCACTAATTGTGCATTATCATTGAAAGTGCAGGGCTCTAAAATCACAACATTAAGCACATGTTTGTAAGCTACCATAATGTGGCACAAAAAGTATAATTTTCACATATATAATCTAGAAAATTTGGAAATGGTATTTTTAATATGAAAATTTAGCAAGATCTTCAAGGATGACACGATTGGTGTTATCTCTATACCTGCTTATAGAGTAGAAAGATTTATCTGCATTTGAAACGAAAGCGTCATGCAAAAGTTACTTGATAACTTGTGTTGATGCTGACACTAGTACAAAAATGGCTTGGTAATTCATATGATAGCAGGTAACAAAGAAATTGGTTTTAGTATTGAGGTAATCAAAGAATTTCATCCTTGTAAGATGTCACTTTCAAAAATTTGTGTCCAAAGTGCCTTTAAATAGGGCCCATCTTTATTCATTTGGGTTGTATTTGTATTAAGCTGCTTTCAGAATATTGTGTGGTTACTGTTAGTCAGCAGGGTCTCCCAGTGCATTGTGTGGTTAATGATATTTTGCAGGGATATGGAGCTTAAAGAGTTTTATGTGAAAAACTATAGGGTGCTAGTTTCAATGAAGCCATGGGAAGAGCCCTTCTCATGAAGCACCGAAAAGGAGGATTTGTAGAAATTTTTCAAGGGTAACTAAGTTTTTCAAGAAGCAAAAGTATGAAGAAAATTCGGTTAATGGCCCTCGATGGGTAGGAAACAAATCAACCTCTTTCTAAACATTTTGGTTCTTCTTATGGTTAGTTTTTGAAGAATGATTATGTAATAAGATATTTTGGCTATTAAGCATCATCTGTCACATGGGTTAGTGTTCTTGGAAATTGGATATTTTGGCTATTAAGCATCAATTGTCACATGGGTCTATTTTTTTGGAAATTGATGGGGAAATTTTTTATCATCTATGTAAAGGGACATGAAATGAAATTGGATCATGCAATTGGGACATGTAATGAAATTTGGGAAGGGTTAGTCCCGTGGTCATGTATAGGGGTCATTTTATGTAAATGAAATCTATTATGTTTCAGGGTTGGGTCAGTATGTCTTAGGATCAATATGTACTTTCTCGAGCTATAACCAAAGGCTTTCTTCTCCTAGTTCTTTCCTATAGGTATGCTCACCTGAACCAAAATTTTTTAATATATATTATTCAATATAATATAAATATATAGTGGCTTTCCACTTTTGTCATTTTTATTTATTTTTATAACAAAAGATTAAAATATATCTTATCACATATGGTGAAAAGTGTTTATTTATTTTTGAACATAATGGTAGTAAATATTAGTAAATGCAATCTAATATTTACTATTCACAGATTTTATCTAAAAACTAAATTAAATACTACTTATATATATTTAATCATATGCATCATAAAGGTGGTAAAATGGTATGATAATCTATGGAAATTGAATATGAACATGGGTATAAATGTATATGAAAAATGTTAGCAGATTGCATAAAATGGAATGTGAATTTCTCTCATTAGGTAGCTTCCCCTTTTAGACTAGCATCATATGACAAAGGATAATGACAATTTAGACTTGACTTTCATCTTATTCTTTTATATAGTGGTCTAAGGGAAAAAACTACTTTGGGTCACCAATGAGTTCTCCATATGGATGCGTCTCAGTTGGTAGGCCCTACTACAAAAGAAAATGAGATGTAATAATTGCCATTGAAGAAAAAATACAAGTTATTTGTTCATTTTAGCCCAAATGAGTGAGAATGCATTTTGTGGTTCTTTTTAATCTAATGAGTGTGAAAAATGTAGATTGTGGTTCATTTTAAGCCCAATGAATATAAAAAATGTAGAATGTGGTTCATTTTAAGCCCAATGAGTGTATGATGTAAATTTTTGGTTCATTTTAAGCCCAATGAATGTAAGATGCAAATTTGTGGTTTGTTTTAAGCCAAATGAATGTAAGATGCAAATTTTTGGTTCATTTTAAGCCTAATGAATATAAGATACAAATTCGTTGTTCATTTTAAGCCCAATAAGGTTTGTTAAAAATCAAATGCTCCTATTTTAAACAAAGAAAAATAAAAACCTATAAACAAAATATTAGTATTTTCAAAATGTCTTTTCCCCAAAAAATCCACATGCTACAAACAAAAGATCTTAGCAAACCAAAAACCTATAAAATAATGCAATAAAAAAAAAATCTGAAAGAAAACCCAAATTTGAAAAGTTATACCTTATCAGTCAAATGTGTTTTTCTGGTGAGAAAATGTGGCTCATGGATGCGGCTCAAGAAATAGTGACTGCAACTCGATAAATGACGACTACGGGTTGCCATACATCAAATGTGGCTCATTATTTAATAGTTGCATCATTCTGGATTTTCTCAGTGTGACTTAGGAACCTTCAAATGCATAATTATTCAATTTTTTTTCACTTTTCCAATGGTTATGTCTCACTATCATGTGTATGTGGCTCACGAACTTGCAACACAATATAAAAAATAGAAAAAATGTATATATTTTTTTGCAAATATGTAAGATTCACATTAGGTTCACTAATGTAAGATATGGTTAATTTTAAATCTAAAGGTAAAGACCAAGTAGCAACCACAACTACTTTATATCTAAACCAAGAAATCCCAAATCTAAATAAGAAAGCACACAAAATAAAAGGAGATCAAAAAATAAGCAAAGATATAGCAAACTCCATACTCAAACTTGATTCACCTTCCTTGCATCTCCTCAAATTTTCTTATATAAACTTTCCCTCAATTTTTGTTGCATACAAGTACCTACAAATGAAAATGATATGATAGTAATAATGTTCGAGATATGTGGTTGTAAATCCAAATTGAAGGAGACAACTCTCTTTTATAGAAAATCCTCTCAAATGGACGGACGAGATCGAAGGTCCATAAGATGCCAAAATCAATGGTGGAGGATTCATACACCACAAAGTAGTGGGTTAGGGATGGCCAAGGATATATGATCAAGATTGAAAGAATACTAGAAGGAATCAATAGTCGAGATTCAAATGAGAAAGTGGAGGGAAGGTAGTGGAGGAATCAAATATTAATTTTTAATTCCCAAAGAATCATGTAAGGGAATAAATAATCATTTAGATTATTTATTTGAGAGAACAAGGGAAAAAGATATTTAATTTAAAATGATTATGCAACCATTAAATTAAATATAGAGGAAATGGGAAAGAGAAGTAAATATTTAAATTAGATTAATTATTTAATGATGGAAGAGTGATAAAAGATAGTTAAATAATTCCAATAATTATTTAACTATAGAAGGATGAAAAATATTAATGAATAGTTAAATAATTAAAAATAATTATTTAACTACAGGTGAATAATGAAGAGAAAATAATTAAATAAATGATAATTTATTTAACTATAGAAGGAAAAAGAATGTTAGTGACACAATTAAATAAAAGTTAATTTACTTAGTTGATCAAAAAGAAGAATAAAGCAAGGGAACACGAATAAATTAAATAATTAAAAATTGTTTAATTGATAGAAGAATGCATGGTAAAATAATTAAATAATTAAAATCACTTAATTGTGCAGGGAAGAGGAGACATTGAAGTGAAAAAATGTTGTTCACAAACCAAGACAATTTTTAGTGTCTACAATAATAATAACAAAATTGCACATGCTTTTTACAACAACAAGAGATTTGTTGATAATTAATTTTCACATACCAAGGTTTACATTTTTCAAAAGATCTTTGACTTATTCTAGTATTAGTAGGTAACACTCAATCATCACAAAATTTTCTATAAAATTTTGTTTGAGTTGTGTCTAATAGGTGTTTTAGATGAGGATCATGAATTATGGATGCCACTCTTAATTTCAAAAAATCTCTAACATTACATGATACGCTATTATTATTATGCCAATATTTTTCAACCAAATATTTGATTTGATTATTCAATTTCATGTCAAACCTTGGGATTCGACCACTAAAACTCCAACATTGGTTGATTGGATCATTTTCTATACTTTCCCTTCTCTTTGTTTCTCTTACCAATGTTTTAGGATGTATTTTTAGAATTTCACTAATATTTCTTAACATTCTTTTATTCAAAGTTGTTTTATTAACTATAACAGTTGTTATAGCTCATCGTGCCACATTCTTATCTTTATATCGACTATTCTTTCCAATAGACTCAATGGCAGTAGCAACAATAGATATAACATGTTTAAGTGAATCATCTTTTCTTCTTGGTTTAATAAAAATGCCTAATTTTTTCATTACTTTTCTCATTTTCCACATTCTCATCAATTGCATCATGAGTTTACATTAAAATGATATTTTTACGATAATTATTTTTGACAATCTATTGACATGTGTTTTGATTTATCTCCAAGAAATCTTACTAGGAAGATTATCCAAAATAATACTTTCATTTTTTTAAAAATATTTTCATTTTCAACATCACAAGGATTTTCATTTTTATTTTCAACTTCAAAAGGATTTTCATTTTTATTTTCATCAACAAAACGGTTTTCATTTTTATTTTCAATAACAAGATTTTTATTTTCATTTTTAACAACAAAACAATTTTCATTTTCATTTTCAAAAAAAGGATATTCATTTTCATTTTCAACAACAAAACAATTTTTATTTTCATTTTCAACAACAAAATGATTTTCTTTTACATTTTCAACAACAAAAGGTCTAAATTCACTATCTCTATGAATATTATCAATCTCAACATCGTTAAATTTGGCTTATTTTAAATCTTCTACAATTAAAGTTTCCATATCATTCAAAGGTGAATTTGAAGACGTACTTGGATTTGTTCCTATTGTCACATTCTCCATACCATTGAAAGATGGATTTGAAGAAATACCAAGATTAGTTTGTATAATCATATTATTTTCTACATTCACCTCTTGCAAATTTGCATCATCTACATCCATGGTCTCTTCAATGTTTTTATCTTCAATAGTCATGTAGTTAGATGCTTCAACATTATTCATTGATTGAATCCTCATTCTTCATCTCTTTGTCTTTATGCCTCCTCTCTCTTTTCTTGAATTCCTTCAGGGGTCAATACCTTCCTATCTTTCTTCTTATTACAATATTGTGATCCCATAATTACAAAATTTTGAAGTACAAATGAATATCAACAATAAAAGCCTTCCTTCTTTGTTCCTCCTTCAAATGAGTAGAAAATGAACACACTTCCACTGCAAAATTGTGCCAATTATGCCTCCTTTCAAAATTCAAATAAATTGCAAGTTTAAGAGCCTATAAAAGATAAAATTTGATAAAAAATGGGTGAATTCACTATTAGCCATACACTATCAATTTGCAGAATTGACAGTAATTTTTTTAGTAGTAAAAATAAAAAAGGTAAAAAATAAAATGAGAGCCCTTTTAATAATCGAGATCTCGTAGTTTAGAAATGAGATCCCATTTCATCTTCCAATGTTCAAAATAATAAATAAAGAAAGTAGGATCTCGTTTAGAAATCAAGATCCCATTTTTTAAATTTAAATTTTTTATTTTTATTTTTATATTTTTTTATATTTTTTTTCAGTTAGGGAAAAGTGTTGGGGACCCAAACCTAAGCTTTGGACTTGGTTTGACCTACAACTTGAAGGTCATGTCAACATCACAAGAAAAGAGTGACATTGGACATATGTTTGAAGATATTTTTTGCAAAAATTCTTAACAAAATTAAAACCCATTATAGATTCCAAATATGCAATATTTTTTACAATCATATTTTTTTTCTATTTTTAAATATTTTCTGATGAAACTGGTCCATAAACACGAAATATCAATGTTTTTTAGTATTTTAATAATTTTTTATTAAAATACTTTTTTGAAAAATGAATTATATGCGATATTTAGACAATTCTTTTCAATTTGGAAAAATAAAATAAAATGATAAGTTTAGGTTATCTTATGTGTGATGTACATGATAGTTTTTCAAAACAACAAATATGGCCAACAAAAAAATAATTCAAAAAAATATCGTGAGCATTCTTCAGTGTGTTACAAATATTTTCCCAAAAGTATTTAGAAAAATATAATTATTTAGGTCAAAATATAGATGGCGTACACGTGCATGGTATGGTAAAAAAAGTGACTTTTAAATAATGGTTTTTAGACACGCCTATTGAAAAACAATTTGTATCATCTAGGTATTAAAATAAATTACATATTTAGAAACTAGACTCCAAGTACTACATTTTATGATTAGTGACTTTTTTTAAGATTACATCTCTAAGTGCCTCAAATTTTAAGGTCAAATGTGATAAATTCTGAAAATTAGGGAAAACATTTCTACTTTTTGGCCAAAAAGTGGACTCAACTTTTTGTACACACCCATTTTGGCTTCACTTTGTTTATAGGGGTTAAACCTAGTGTAAGCATTGGCATAATGTTTTGACCATTTTGTAGTAATTTATCAAGATTATTAGGGAGTATAACTCTTGGTATAGTTATGGGTACACACTTGGGTATGTGCAGGATCATCATTAAGGTATAAAATTGAGAAAATATTATTGTCAAGAGCATTAAACAACAATATATTAGAGCATCATTACAACAATTCAAGATCCAACATCATGTCAGATTTTATCTATGTTCAAATTCATGCTATGTGAAAGCTAACATTATTTTAGGTCTCCAAGCATTCAAATAAAATCCATCAATCAAGATCCAAGATCCTTAAAGAGATGTGTATGTATCATGTCCTTCAAGGAAGCCATTGAAGGGTGGTGAGTTATGATATTTTTTTCATTCATCATTATCTTTCTCTCCATTAAAGTTTTACCATTGCCAATGTGGAAGTGGAAACACTAACATGAGGTTCAACTAAGGCTTAAGCCCCTATATGGCAATATTTTCCTACTTTGTGAATGTGCAAGTTGTAGGTTTGGAAAGGATTGGAGAGATCTTGAAGCCAAATTTTCCATTGTTGCATTTGTTGTCATCAACCTTATCAAGAAATGAAACTCAATTGTAGAATTTACTGACCACATTATGACAATGGGATAAACAAAAAAATAGAAGCTCAAATCCAACTCGAGAGGACCCCAAAAGTTGGGAATGATACCCTAGAACAAATACCTATTCACCCAGAGGTGACCCAATCCTGCTACAACACTAAAATATGGCTTTTGGTGAGAGGTACACATCAGTCTACACTTTTCAGACCTACCAAACTTTCCTATTTTTGTTTATCAGTTATCGAGAAATTACATTTAATGCATTAGGTCATATATTTTAATTAGGTTTTAATCACTCCAATTGATTTCCAATTCATTCCCATCCTCAAAAGGATGCAGATCTAGGTCTAATTGGCTCACCTCAAAGGTTGAAAGTCAATCAATGCACCTTGTTTATCTACACCCTAATGAAGCAATAGAAATAATAAAATACACCCTAGGTTTTGGACACTAGACTTAGGGTGTACCAAATTTTTATGTTTCAATCATGTATGGTTATGATACTAATCATGCCTATGAAATTACATATATATAATTCTTATTAGGCTTCAATATTATTTATGCTTACATGATCCTTATCTAATATTTATAGCTATTCTTAATTTTTCATCTTCCATTACTAGGGTCAATGTTGGAAGCATCTTACATTTTACTTATTACATGTTCCTTCATGATTATATCTTTTCCATGTCTTTACATTTGTTAAATTATTTATACATTTTTCTCCTCTCCACTTTCTTGTATCCATTTTATGTAACTAAATGGAGGGGGATATGTTCCACTAAAATTCCTTATGATTTTTGTATTGTATCAACTTGACAAGCTTCTAGTCACTACCATATCTAGAGGAGCTTTACTAATCTTACCCATCTGGTTAGAGTGCTTTTACATTTTGACTTTGTTGGATTTTTACAAACTTTTTTATTATATAAAATATATTACACTTCTCCTCTTTAATTTTATTATATTTAAAGATATTTATTTTTCAATCAGGTTGAATTTAATATTTTTTAGATGTGTGAGAGGGAGATGCTACTTGTTGGTTATTTTTTTAGAACCAAACTTGATCTTACTAGTTACTTATGAATCTACTAGAATCCAATGATTAGCAATAGTAAGGATTGGTCAACAAACAAGTAAAGGACTAATAAACCTCTACTTCCACTCTTCAGGCTCTATGAAACCTATGAGGGTGATCTTAAAAATGTCTATATGATACATATGTGTCATTTTATCACTAACATTAAAAACAAATAGATATATTCCTACTTAATGCAAATAGGTCAAGTTCCTTAAGGATTTGGCAGGCCCTCTAATGAATTGTACCTATTGCTAGGAATAAGAGGTACTTCATACCACTATACTACAATTATAATTTTGTCAAAAATTATTGTAAATATTTGTGTTCTTTTTCAAGTGCAGGAAGCTCACTGACTTCAAAGATGACCAAATAGATGGACTAGTGCTTTATCTGAGGGCAACAAATTCATATATGGAATAAATAGTAATACAATAGAAAATGGGAACAATTATTTTAAAGACTATTGTATATTACTATGTAACACACAACTCAATATGTCCAAAATTAGAAAATTCTTAACAATCCTTGAATTCCACTTACAAATCTATGATCTCATTTAAGCACTTATTTAGCTCTTTGAACTAAAGAAAAAGATGAAACCACACATTTAATCATAGTGATTGAAGACAAATAAATGAACCTTGATTCCTTTATTCATAATTCGGAAGACAAAATTACAAAGAGAAACTAATTTAGGAACTTGCAATTATCATTCATATATCTATGCTATTGTAGAAAAATTAAGCTTATTACAAATCTGAATACATTCCTAAGACTTAACACTAATCTATCTCTCTTTGCTTTAAATTATTAGAATTAATCGTATATGAGATCAAAAATTGCTTAACCATCAAAATACATTTGTAATTGGTCATGAAATCCCATTTATAGAAACATGGGAGCAACAAGCATTAGGACAAATTACAATCAAAGTCACATTTGCATTTGACATACATTTCAATTTCAATTTCAAAATTCCCTAGGAAGTTATATTTGCACTTTGCAAAGTGGAGGGAAAGCACATAAGAAAAAAATATTTTCCATTGCTGAGGAAGATATGAATGCCTTCCTAAAGGAATCTTTCATTCATTGCAACAACTCCAAAATATATTTCGCATGAGAAAAAGTGTTTTCCACATGCATGTCTAGTCAATAAAACTTTAAAAGCGTGAAAAATAATAGAAAGGTATAAAACTAACCCGTCCATGTCACCACTTGTGCCACCAATTTCCATATTGAGGAGAGAATAATATTTTGCAATACTTCAAAAAAAGTCTAATCTGTACTAGTTCCATGCTATGCATTGGTGCTCTCTATCTATTATTCACTATGGCTACAAGTTACACTCACCATTCTGCAACTGCAAATTAGTCCTCTAATACATCCAAGTACTTGCTCTTCCAGGCCCGAAACTCCTCTTCAGTAGGCTAGTTGAATTTCATGACATTATCATCCTTTTTTTTGTAGGGTGAATACTTAGTAATAACTTGATTTTCCTCCTTATCAAATTCTGCTAGGAAACTCTCTATGTAGACCAGCATATCTATGTTCCTCTCTAGTGTACTCATATCATGCCCTTGAAAAATCAAAGTAGTCTATTTTGAAATGATATTATTAGTTTCCTTTCTCTATTCCTCCAAGTTTTTTATACTACCATCATCCCTTAAAATAGAGGGGAGGAGGCCATGATTTGTATCATGAAACATTTTCACCAATTCTCCTATCCTGGTTTCCAAAGACTCAATACTTCCCTTGAATTCCTTAATATCATTTACAATAGTAATGTTGGGCTTAAGATTCTTAAGGGGGTCAAAAAATTGCTTGGATCCAATAGACATCATCCTCAAATCTTACAACCTAGGGATCCATGTCTCCATAAGTGGGATAGCCTTCTCCTTATCATTGCCAAAGTTATTTATAGAAGACTTCATGGAGGAATAGCTATCATGAATGTTGTTTAGCCTATTATTTACCCCTTTTTTAGATGCTCCAAGACTGTAGTGAAAATATTCATATTAATAACAAATATTTCCCTATCATGATTGTCACATCTGTCTTTATACTCATTTAGTTGCTTAAGAAATTCCTCCTTATGGGAAGCTTCCTCTATTTATGGAGTTCCTGATGTGTTAGTCTCCATCACTGAAATAGGAACAATTCCAATATTGTATAGCATAATTTCCCATGAGGAACTTGTGGAAGGGGACAATCAGTAGATGATAGTTCATATGGAGAAGTAGGGGAGGCATAATCATTCTACTTTTTCTCTCTTGATTAAATTTTTTGCAATTTCTCCCTCAATAAAGCTACCTCTTTTTGCAACTACATATTTTTTTGTTCAATCTTCCCATACTCAACCAGTAAATCATTGTATTACTTCCTAAATTTTTCCTTTTAGCAATATGTTGACTCCATAGTGGCTCTTGTAAACTAAGAAATATTTACTAACATATTTTCTTCCTCAAGAGCTGATGTCTCATACACTCTCTTTATTATCAGGCCTCCCCTATAGTTTGGTGCATACTTTTCAATGTTAGGCTTTCTTGTACTAGGGGCTAAGGACCATATAGCTAGGGCATCCCATTGCTCACTAAAATTAGATCCTTGTAGTGCAATTATAGCTTCTTCTTCTGAATTGTAAAGGGGTCTATCACACTTCTTTATTGTGTCAAAATAAATAGTAGAGGCCAAATCCCATTCTAGCAACAATAACACACAAATATTCCTCACCAATTCCCTACCTTCTTCTATAGACATTCCATGAAACTTAGCTCTCATTTCATTTAAGACGTGCTTGAATTGTGGGCTCAGGTAAATTTGGATGAATACTTCTTTCCTTAGCCATGTTGTTGACATATTCATCCTTTTCGGCCCTATAAGAAAATTACAAGAAAGCTTGAGACTTAACAAAAAAATCATCATCCATGAATTTGGCACATGTTTCTATCCTAACATCATTATTGTTATTAACCCCAATGAGGTTAGCCTTTCTCAACCTCAAACCTAATTGTTGTGGTATAGTCATTGCTAGTGTAGGATGTGTTCCTTGTTGCATTTCTTGCTCAGATACCTAGATTTCTTCATCATATTCATCATTTTCATAATCCACCAAACCTTATGGTTTGACCCTTTGAATTTTTAATGGTGGCTCTCTTGGTGGTGAAACATGCTATGATGGGGCATCAACATCCACAATTTTAGGCCTTGTTTTCCATGGAGGAGATGGCGGTGGCATTTTTGGCACAGGAGAAAGAAGTCTTTTCTCCTCTTGTTGAGAGAGAGAGCAACTACTGCATCATCTTTATTTGTTTTCTTCTTTCTCCTTATGAAAACCTTTATCTTTTGTTCCTATGGAGAATAGTATGTAGGTCTTTCCTCCATAATAGGGATTTCCCCTCCACCTTGTTCCTCCTCCATAGGGTCTTTCCCCTTGTCTTGAATCATTCTTTCACCTCCAGGGTGACCCACCATTGTCTCAAAGTTTTGGAACACATATTCCACTCTCTACATTATATTAGGGATTTTTGCAAGAGCAACGAATTGAGGATCCTTTTCCTTTTCCTTTCTTTTCATTTTGTTAAAAGTAATCCACTTCACTTTTCTATTCCCTTGCTCCACCAAGATCAAAGATTTTCCTTATTATATCTTCAAGGTATTGGAAAATTAGCTCAAACTTGGAGTTCTGATTCCTTAACTTTAACCAAGATATGCCTTTAGGATCATAGTACTCCCTTTCTCTTTTTCTCAACATGTGAAAAGATTTGAGTAAATCATTTATTTTATTCCAACCTCCTTTTATCATTACAAAGTCAAAGAAGCATGTATATGAAGGGAAAAATGTCCCTTTCCCCTGATCCAGTAAGTGTTTGGTTTCCACACTTCCCAATTGCCATATTACTTCAAGGAAATCAATTCTCTTTGGCACACATTTTGGTAAGAGGTGAGGTGAGATAGTTGCACCATATACTCTCAAAACATTATATGTAGGATAAGGGATAACATCTCCCCAATTGTGATTGACCCCTAATTTTGGCCTCCTATCTTTGGGTTTCAAGAAATCATGCAGGGTCTTGGAAATTCTTGGTTCATTCATAACCAGGGCTCTTCTCAATTTAGAGGCAAACAAGTTCCCAAATATCACAGCCAAATGTTATGTCATCTTTATCTAGGACCATGGGCCAACATTGGATAGGTAATTCCAGATCACCCTCCATCCTATCCAGTGTCATATTTTTCCCAAAGTATGGTGCAAATTTGAACAAAAACATGTGCATAAAAAATGAATACCAACTGAGCCTCACTCGTATTGCACCCTTCTTTAACTTTATGAGGCCCTCATGAATTTTTTCTACAAGAAACCTAACATAATCATATATTGTGCAATAATGGGGCTACTGGATGTGAGTTGTCATATATATTAATACCATGGGCATTCCAGTGACCAGGTCAGAACTAAATATTTAAAAAATGGAATAGAAGGTCGTGTTTGTGTTTAAAAATGCAACCCGGGTAGGATTTGTAATTCTCTAAGAGGTAGCCAACCTCTATATTAAAGAACCACAAAGGCTAGTGGCCAATTGACAGGAAATGGAATGGATACACATTTCCCCTGCACTTCAAGCTCTGTAAGACCTAGTGGGTAACCCTTTAGCAACATCAAATAATCTAGACACACGAGTAACAGGATATTGCTTATCAAATGATGCTCTCACAAAAATATGCTGAGAATCCTAAAATATCACTTAACATTGGAAAAATATTGAATGAATTTCATCAATCAGCATGGAGAACATGACAAACACAACTCAACAAAACAGATTTGAAATGGTTTTTGATTTGAAGACTTGGGACCAAACTAGAAACAATAAAAACATGATAATAGACCAATGCCATAAAAATGGGCTATGGAGTCATATAACTAGCATTCATCTTTCAGTGTTGAACATGCTCTGAAGGTCTTGCAAATCTTGTCACATTATGACAACTAGACCATTACAAATTTCTCTGATAATTCTTCTTATGAATCCACCGTAAACACAACACTCTTGTCACATTTGTCAAAGCAATTATACTATCCCTGAAATGTACGCAATAATAAAAGCAACTTTTGCTTTATCAAAGAAATTACACCATTCATAGAACAAAAGGAAACACCCAATGTAGCTCAAATGCTGCAAATGTGCTTGAACAGTTTCAAACAATTTTATTATTGAATCTAAAATAACATTACCGTTCAGCCATGGAGACAATTATCAACAAAAATAAACATAACAGAACAATTCAGAACATGCACTTTCAAATTAAATGACTAACAATCATATTTCCTCCTAGCTTTCCAATCTACCCATAGCTTTTGCCTGACTTGCAGAGCTTTCAGAAATTGGAACCATTACAATTGAGAAGAGAAAAGAGGATATAGAAAATAGAAGCAAATAGGAGCAGCCCTAAACTTGATCTGCAAATGCCATCTGAAAGCTTCATTCACCGTTGATCAAATGGAAAAGAATATCTCCTCATTCTTCCTTTGCAGCAACAAAAATATTCCCTCAAAAACTGCCCCTGCTCATCATTGCTTAGTAACTGAAAGCATGCCCATGTGGAGATTCTCATCATTTTATCCAACTGCTCTAAAAACCTCTTTCCCATGCACATTTGTTTCAACTCTCTTTTAATTTCAAATGTTGCACTTTGAAATATTTCCCCACTTTGCATTTTAATTGTTTTGGATGCACTTTATTTTATTCACTTTCAGTAAATAAAGTCTTCAAGACAATCAATATTCATTCACTTTATAAACCATTCCCTGTGCCACTTCACATGCAACTTTTCGATGAAGGCTCTTTAATATTCCACTTTACAAGTGAAAAATTTCAACTTCATAGTTGAAACATTCTACTCTCTACGAGACAATATTTCAAAGTTTATAATAAACTCACTTTTTTGTTTACTCCAACCATTTAAAGACTTTTACCGTCATAAAATTTAACAAAGGCCTTCTTTAAAATTGTCATGTTTTACCTTTCAGAGGAAAAGCACACTTCCCATGCAACCAATATTCAAATATTCAATTTGGAATATTTAACCTTACACATTAAAAAAATTCATTTAAGATTCCCCGTGAAAATTATCCTTCCCAACAAAGAGAACTTTTATAAAATGGATATCTAATTCACTCCTATTGGTAAAATAAAATTACCATCTCAATGCTACAATCACCATTTAAAATGGTAAGGAATTTAAAATAATCACCACATCGAGCCAAAAATTACCTCACCGTGAGCAAAAAATAAATGTGGATGCCCTTTTCAATTCTAAAATCGGGTTAATTAAAATACCCTTCAGCCATTTTGTCTCCGCATACTTGCCCATGCGTTAAAAAATGAAGGAAATCTCGGGCCCACCTTTATTTACCTCACACACCTTGTGGTTCTTTGTGTCACCTTTATTTATGGGCATTCTTTCAAGCAGGCTACGTGCCTTGTTCATGTTGCAATTCCCTCTTATGGTAGGCGTGGTTGTTTCCTCTCATTGCACTCACTCCACTTATAGCATATCCTCCCTCAGAAAGCTTTTGAAATTCTTGTATCTACCTCAATCCAACCACATTTTCTTGAAGGCAGTTTCAACAACACTTTCAACAGATCCACTCTTTGCACTTGCTGCTATGTATGACAATCCATGAGAGTACATTTGAATCCTCTCTCAGAGCTGGTGATGGCGCTTAGAAATAGGGGGTCTTTTAAAATTCCCTTACGTATCCTTAATACAGCATACTGCAAGCTCGAAATGGCCATGAGTAGAGTCACCTTGCCAGATTTGTTCACACATTGGCATTAAGACATATATTTCCATGGCGACCTCATGATCTTACATAAAAACTCCTATATACCTATCAAATGGACCTGTGTTTCCTTTTCTATGTTGCCAACTGAACATAAAATGTTTGATGAGACTTTTACCTTATGAATTTGTACTCCATGACACTCAAGCTCCTGAATTTACCATCATTTACTTGAAGTGAACCTCACAATTATGCAAAGCATGTCAGGCCCCATGTGGCCTGGCTAATTTTGTTTTTGTTTTCAAACAAGTTTCATACTCAAATTGAGCTGAGACAACTTCTAAGTGCTTCATGATGTTCTAGAAGTGAAACGATAAACTGGGTTGCCATTAAAATCCATTTTCTGGCACATTTGGAAAATGGGAAAAACTGACCCAGTGGGCTCAGGAATCGTCCAGGGAAACTAGTCAAACGATCTCCGGGAGACACCAAAACTTTCAAGAATTTAGAAATTTGATCCAAAAGTATAGTGGAAAATACAAATTAGAGAAACAAATCATGAGGAACTGGATATTTATCAGCAAAGTTGCCCAGTCAGTCTTTTCTTAAACAACAGTTGTTCTGCACTAATTAAAACTGATCCAGCTGCCAATTTATAAAAGTAGAAAATCAACCCTTGGCAAGCTGCCATCAGACACATAAGTTCATTTAAGTACCCTGAGTATGTGTGTAAAAGGAATTTTCTTGAAACATTGGTGATCAAAAGTTTTTAACGATCGAAGTTGACCACTCTGTAAGGTTGTCAGGAATGCAGATGTGAAATTGAACAAACTGCATTTGGTTTTGATCTGCTAAAAATAGAAAATTAGATCACAAGACTCTAAAAAATGACATGTGAGATCATATTGATATGGAGAATACAAAACATCATTCGTTCCGATATGACAGTGAACTGGTTGCGAAAACCAAGCTCAAATAGGGAGCTATTTCACAAAACAAACAGTCTGCAAACAACATAACATTGTCAAAAACCTCCAGCTTCACTTTTTGAAACTCTGTCAAAACTCATCGTGGGAAGCTAAAAACTTATATGCCTGCTCACATAGGTCAATTGAGTATGTCTGCAAATGGGTTTTGCATGAAAATCAATAGGCTTTATATTATAAGCCTCCAAAGTGGGTTACTCGAGACTGATTATTCAGGTGCACTTCTAAAAGTGCAGAAGCAAAAATTTGAAATGGGCATCTCAAATTTGTAAAATTTGAGAGTGCCATTAGTGGCTCTGACTGGGGATTTATGCCCCCTGTGGGCATAGCAAGATTCCAGATCTCTTGAGAGTAGACCAAAAGTTGAGTCCATTAGGTGTCCTCAAACTGTTCCGTTATTTAACCTTATTTTTTCAATTTCATTTGATGACCCCAGGTCACCAAATGAAAAAAGGGGAGTCAAATTTTACCTCTATCAAATACAATTTTGTCAAAAGAGCTGATCTCCCTCAACTTATGCTTTCCTTTTTCAAACCACAACAACACTGGTGACTGTATCTTTGCAAACAACAATACCAAACTGCCCTTGTGCAAATGTGAACTTGCTATCTGTTTAGCATTGTTATCACATGGAAACCAAACCAAATAGACCACATCACTGCCACTCTCTTCATTCTTTGATTTAGTCTTAAGTGGTAGTATTTGAAAATGGGAGTCAAGACCATTTGAAAGCATAGATTGATCACAACCATCCGCTTGATGAAACATGTTGGTACCCCCTAACAGACAATCATTCACAAAATTATCAACATGTTCATAGCCACTATGCATTTGAAAGTCAGGCATACTTTCAAAATGCTGATTATTATGTGGCAACAACTGATTACATTCATCATTTAAATCATTTTCAAGTTGAAAATAACTTGCTTCAGTGTTTTTCACATTGCCACATTCTATGAAAACCTCTCCCAGTTGACAAAAATAGCACTCACATTCTGCCTTGTGGATGGAACTGTTAAACTCAAACTGATCACTAGTTTGCATATCAAAATTAAAACTATCACATGAACTTATCAAAAGATCTTGCTCATCATTCAAACCATCTCCAAGTGTATGCAAACAAATATACTCATGCATTAGCACACTTTGTGACTGTTCTTCATCATGTTGGTATTGAGAGTCATCAAATATTTTTGATTCATCATCATCTGTAATCATAAAATCATCCTTTGAACATAAGGTGTCCACCTCTTCAATATCACAATTTTGCTCAACAACGAGCAATTCTGGTTTAGAAGCATAATCTGATTCCTCATTGAAATCAACATCCATGTGAAAAAAATCATGTCTAGGCTCACTACTCGGCTCATTACTTGGCTCATTACTCAGCTCATTAGATGCATAAACTTCATGATTATCTGTTGTTTCAAACTCATCAAAAGAGATTTCTGAACTTACATCAGTGTCCATATCTTCATATTCATCATACAATGCATCATGACAATCAAATTGTTTTTTGTCTTCATCCATATTATCATGATGATGATCAACTAGTTCATTATTGGAAATAAACCAGAGTCACTTGCATCATACCTTGCATCTTGAAGGTCATCATCATTGTCAAAGTTAATAGGGGTTGTACACATCAACTGAGAGTTGTCCTCATGTGCACATTTATGATATCCTGTGGTCAATAGGTCTGAAATTTGTTCACAACTCAATAGATCATTGTTTTGATCTATTATTTAAACCACTTCCTCTTGTTTACCTTCACTTGAATTGGATGTAATATCAAATTGAAAATCAGGGATTATCAAAGTATCATCATCTTCAAACTCTTCAAACTCAATGGGTTGATCATAAACTGGATCTCCCCAATCATAGGAAGCAGAATTGCTGACAACATTATCACAAGAAAAGTCATAACTAGTCATTGTGAATAAACTGTCCACTTCTCCCTTCTTACTTTCTTCTGGGTTGTCATAACAACAATCCACATCACTTTTCATTTCAACATCAGTTTGGGTATCATCACTAAACTTGTCACTTGCATCTTCTTGAGGGTAAACACAAATATCTTCACTGTCAACCTGAAAACCACCAATGGTTTTCTCATTACAGTTGCTTGTGGCTAGTGTTTCAAACTGAAATTCATCACTTACCTCCTCATTTGCAACCGACACCCTAATGTTCTCAAGAGTATTCTCTGAATCAACAAATTCCTTTATCTCATTATGAAGACTTGTGTCAAAGCTACACTCAACACTTGTAGGATTGACATAATCAATTGTATCATCATATTAATGATCACATATCTCTTCTTCAAAGAGTAAATCCAACTCATATTCTTCTTCAGGTTCTTGGCTCGGAAGACTCAGCTGCTGATTTGCAGTTGGGTACATTTCTTCTATAAGTTGTTCATTAACAACTTCCTCATCATCTGATGATGCATTCTTCTCATTTTTTACCTTCTCAAGTATACACTTGTCTCAAAACATATGATAATTTGCATTCACACCACTGCTGATTTAATCATGCATTCTTCTCATTTTTTACCTTCTCAAGTATACACTTGTCTCAAAACATATGATAATTTACATTCACACCACTGCTGATTTCATCAACATGTTTTCCTATAACTGAAGACAACAATCTCTTAACATACTCATTCCTCTGTTTCTCCAAATTATCCAAAACTATGTAAGCCATCTGCATACTCAGTATTTCAAAATATTTTAACAATACACTAGATCCTTCTTCATAAGCTTCAAAATACATATGGATATAGTCTGATGTACTAGGTCTGAAAATTCTTGGGATTAGTGAAAGAGCAACATCAAATCTATGACTGAAATCAACACTTGACTCTTCATTTTGTTTCTTGATCCGCTTTAACCTCATGACAAGGTCTGAGGGATCTCTTGCAAATTATTCTCTATAAGAAGCCACTAATTTATCCCAACAAGGAAATGACTTCTCAGGAAAGCTTAGATACCAATCCCAAGCTCGTGCTTCAAGAGATCTGACAAAAAATCTCATCCACATATCTTGATCTCTGAATGAATGTTTCTCTATGAAGTTGGAAAAACTTTGAACATGTGCATCTCCATCACATATGGTATACCCATCTAATCTAGGCACCTCCTTATAAACTTGAGCTGACATACTTTTAGTTTCATAATAAACCCATGAAAAATCTAAATGAGCATACAATGGGTCAAAGGAATTGACAACGGGTGCAATAAATTCACAAGTAGACATAGTTTGATGGTCTCTTGACTAGGCTTGTTGAAACAGTTGGTATCTTTCATCCATTTCTTTAAGTCCTCTTTCAAATACATCATTCCATTCAGGACTGAACCTAGGCTTATTAACTCTTGGGTTCTTACACTTTAGGGTATTAGATGCTTGAGGATTATTATACTTTTGACACTTCTTGACAAGCTCAATCAAAGTATTCACTGGCATAGCTACTTTACGTTGGTGATCCATGGATATTACAAATTAAGGCTCACTAATTGTGCATAATTACAAGCCTGACCACATGATGGACAACAGGGATAATTACTGACATAATGACAACCTGGGCTTGAAAATTATGACAATACAAATGGATGGAAACCCCTAAGATACACAAATGCATTCTAACCATCCAAACTAGCAGATATTTGAGCACTAAACAAAATTATTTCAATGGAACTATAATTACATTCAACAGATCCAACAAATAGGAGTGTGCAAATTTGAATTTATTGTTCTTTCCCTTCTTCAGTGCTAACTCACTCAATAGGGAAACAAAGGTTCTTCTAAGAAGTTCAAATATGGTTTTCATACATAAGAGTCTTGAAAACCAAGAATGAGGAATACCTGGAAACTTTGCAGCTATTGCAAATTGTCTTCGTGACTGGTAATATTTGTAGATCTGGAACTTTATTCAAATTTTTAACAGGTTCTATCAAACAAAGTCGCCACCTCTTTTCACATAGGACTGAACTTCAAGCAGTATGAAGTTCTTTCACATGTAAACTTCTTTCTGAGTTCCTTTTCACCAGCATAACACCACAAATTACAAAATTGTTCACGTTCATTGCAACAAATTCTTCTCCAGGGTTGAAATCCTTCAAACTTTGAACTAAAATCAGAATGACAAATCATTTGACTCTATGCAATGACTCTTAAGGCTAGATTCAACAATAAGAATTTTCTTCAATTATCCCCAATGGAGTTGCCATTCTGTTGGTGTTTAAAAATGCAACCCAGCTAGGATTTGTAATTCTCTAAGAGGTAGCCAACCTCTATATTAAAGAACCACAAAGGCTAGTGGCCAACTGACATGAAATGGAATGGATACACATTTCCCCTGCACTTCAGGCTCTGTAAGACCTAGGGGGGTGACCCTTTAGCAAAATCAAACAATCTAGACACACAAGTAATAGGATATTGCTTAACAGATGATGCTCCCACAAAAATATGCTGAGAAACCTAAAATAACACTTAGCATTGGCAAAATATTGAATAAATTTCATCAATCAGCATGGATAACATGACAAACAAAACTCAACAAAATAGATTTGAAATGGTTTTTGATTTAAAGAGTTGAGACCAAACTGAAAACAACATAAACATGATAATGGACCAGTGCCTTAAAAATGGGCTATAGAGTCATATAACTAGCATTCATCTTTCAGTGTTGAACATGCTTTGAAGGTCTTGTAAATGCTGTCACATTATGACAACCAGACCGCTACAACTTTCTGTGATATTTCTTCTTATGAATCCACTTGAAACACAACACTCCTGTCACATTTGTTAAAACAATTATACTATCCCTGAACAATAGGCAATAATAAAAGTAGCTTGTGCTTTATCAAAGAAATTACACCATTCATAGAATAGAAGGCAACAAAAAATGTACCTCAAATGCAACAAATGTGCATGAACAGATTCAAACAATTTTATTATTGAATCTAAAATAGCATTATAGTTCAGCCATGGAGACAATTATCAACAAAAATAAACATAACAGAATAATTCAAAACACACACTTTCAAATTAAATGACTAACAGTCATATTTCCCCCTAGCTTTACAATCTACCCATAGCTTTTTCCTGACTTGCAGAGCTTTCAGAAATTGGAACCATTACAATTGAGAAGAGAAATGAGGATATAGAAAATAGAAGCAAATAGGAGCAGCCCTAAACTTGATCTCCAAATGCCATCTGAAAGCTTCATTCACCGTTGATCAAATGGAAAAGAATATCTCCTCATTCTTCCTTTGCAGCAACAAACATATTCCCTCAAAAACTGCCCCTGCTCATCATTGCTCAGTAACTGAAAGCATGCCCATGTGAAGATTCTCATCATTTTATCCAGCTGCTCTAAAAACCTCTTTCCCGTGCACATCTGTTTCAGCTCTCTTTTAATTTCAAATGTTGCACTTTGAAATATTTCCCCACTTTGCATTTTAATTGTTTTGGATGCACTTTATTTTATTCACTTTCATTAAATAAAGTCTTCAAGACAATCAATATTCATTCACTTTATAAACCATTCCCTGTGCCACTTCACGTGCAACTTTTCGATGAAGGCTTTTTAATATTCCACTTTACAAGTGAAAAATTTCAACTTCATAGTTGAAACATTCTACTCTCTACGAGACAATATTTTAAAGTTTATAATAAACTCACTTTTTTGTTTACTCCAACCATTTAAAGACTTTTACTGTAATGCCCCGCCAAGTAACCTTAAAGGAAGTTGCAATTAACGTCTTAAGCGAACTAATTTTTTTTTATAAAGTGCATTTAACATACACATTCACTTACTAATTAACAACAACCTCTAAGGCTACAAGGTTAGGATTACTTAAACCCACACATTCATATTACATATAACCGTAGCATTATAACTTTATGAAATAAACATCATACATCATAAGAATACCACATAACTTAATAAGATAATCAACCAAGATACAATCTCATAAATATTAACTTAATCCAATAGTTACATCACTCATTCCCAGAATGGGGCAATAGTACTCAAGGTTACAATTACAAAATTCCACCTCATAAACATAAGAGGGATAAAATAACTTATACAAACTAAAATATTACAAAGCAAGAATAACACAAGAACTCGAGCCGTCCATCTAGATGTCTCGCCACCAAGTACTGTAGATAGATGGGGACCCAATGGTTTTGGTGCATGTTCCACCCAACCAAGTGGTACGCGAAGGCCCACCCCCCATGCTAGGAGATAGTAACAATGTAACATGGACAAAGAATCTACTACCTCTAACCAAAGACAGACTCATACTGACTCAAACCGACACAACCAAATAAATGCTATAATAAGTACAAATCCAGTTTAACTCAAGTACAACACAAGTACAAATCAAGTACAACTCAAACATCACTTACATAGGTCACATTGCTTCTAGACATAAAGTAGATCAAGTATGTTCACAAAACCATACATATAAAACAATTAACAATAGTTGTCCTAGATAGAGTGTCATCGCAAGGTTTGTCATGAGATCTCCTTTGGGCATCCTTCATAGGCTCTGGTAATCCTGGTGGCCTCAACCGAATTCCGACACTCATACTCACTCATGCGACATCAAATACCTCTCGTACTGACAAGATAAATGACTATGCCATTCCAGGCCTTCTCACTCATTGCAAGTCTAAATGAGCCCTTGTATCTATGAGTGAGGATTAAATTATCTTGATTAGTGTGAACTACATCCTAATCATCTAAGTACATTAATTTAATTATCACTTGATTAACTCACTTCTGAAGGTTACCCGATTTACTACTTTGGGCTCTGGCCCCTAACAAAAGCCACTCTTCTATTCGACAACACACACCCAAACAATCCACCAAGGAAAACACAAGTGCATACCAACTGGGCATCATAATCCACTCCAACACAATGTGGAAACAAAAGATAGAACTCACTCCAAACATCTTAGAGGCAACAATCACATAGTCCACTCCTTTCACAAGAGGTACAAAAGATCCCCGTTCAAGGAAACCGAGTAAACTGAAAAGACGCCATGCACTACCCAAGGGAAAACAATTGGATGACATAAAGGTTCAACAACCCTCATCCTCTAAGTTCTCTTGGAAGACTTATAACTTAGGACTAACACTAAATCCCAAAACCAACAATGCAATTTGACGATATAACAACAAAAACATTCAAGTCATTAATCAAATTTAATATTTGGATTTCCTAAATCCATATTCATTCAATAGGTAACGTTCACAAGGTCAAAGACACGATAACTAGATCATCTGCAATAATCATAACCCCTATTTCCTCTTTCTTTAATGGAAATATAAAACAATTAAACTTACTTCTCTTTACTGAATACAGAGAAATAAATCATTTAAGATAATCATGAGGATGTTACTATTTTTGGATATACTAAATCTATATCTCTTTCATAATCCAATCACAATGATTCAATTAATCTAAATAGAAATTAATAAATAACATAATTGATTGCCTCATCAATAAAACAACTTTTTAATTTACTTTTAAATCAACACAAATCCATGCAAGTAAACTCTTTCCATTTCCTAACCAAATCTTACATTTCATTCAATTTCTTATTTAGAACATGCAATCACTTTAATATAATAAAATATCGTTTCTCTACCCATTTACCCATATACACTAATCAATCCATTTTAAATCTCTATTCAATTTCCTATTTAGAACACGCGATCTCTTTAATATAATAAAATATCGTTTCTCTATCCACTTACCCATATACACCAATCAATCCATTTTAAATCTCTATTCAATAATATATTGCATACATCTTATTAAAACGAAATACGATAATGAATTTACCCTTAACATATTTTTATAGGCTCCATATTATATATACACCAAACATATATATTAATAAACTCAATTATATAGATTATTTAATATTCCAATCACAACAATTAATTTTCTCTATGAAAATAAAATATAATAACTATTGCCCTTTTAAAATTAATTGAAAAAAATTAAATAAGTGCCTTTATAATAAATGATAGACTAGTTCAAATAATTTAAGTCGAATCCATTGTTTTCCTTTAAAACTAACATAAATCTTCTACAACAATTCTTTTCAATTTCCTAACCCAAACCTTATATTTTTTCTAGTTTTCCAACAACACCCTATGTTAATCTCATCTAAAAGTTTCCCTTTCCAAACTCTTATTACATACATCCATTTATTCAAACCATAAAATATAAATTCTCAACAAATAAATTGTTCAAATAGAAAATGATTAAATTAAAATAATTAATTGTCTCTTCATAATAATCAATTCCTAAATTTTACTTTTAAAACAACACGATCCCATGCACTACCAAGAGAATTCACAACAGGTTGACATCACAACGACAACCCTCACAAACAACAGACCATCTGGAAGACTTATAAACTAACATGTATTCAACCCATTCTCAAAGCATAAACACGAAAGACATAATCATTGAAGGCAATAGAAGAAACTACATTTGGATACTCTAAATCCATTTCTCATTTCATTATGTAATTCATTATATCGATAAAACTGAATTAAGAATTCATCTTTCAGATAGGAGAGAAATTTCACTAATATTTTATTCTGTAATTGCTCTTAACAAAATAAGTATTTTCAACTATAACTCAAAACATTTTGCTTTAAATTAAATAACCAATTGCCCTTGCAAATTAAATCATTATAAAATTAATCAAATTAACATTTGGTCTCTTCCATAACTTATTGTATTAAAATAAGATCAATATTTGGACTATAACCCAATATAATATATATATTTTTCAATTAAATCAAATTAATAATTGGACCTTTTACACATGAATTTAAATTCCACAATTAAATTTTAAATTATGCATTCTTTAAATCAAATATTTAACTCCTTCAATTAAACTTTAACATGCCATTTTAAAATAAACAATAATTTCCCCATATGTTTATAATTTTAATTCCACTAATCTAAGATACAAATTTTATTTAAAATAATATAAATAAATATAATACTTTAATATTATAAATTATAATATAAAATAGTATTAAATAATATTTTAATATTATAATAACAATACATAAAATATTAATATTTATAAATATCAATTTATTATTATTTTATTATCAGAGCAGCCATGGGAAAATAACTTAACAGCAGTCTCGTGTTTCAAGCATAACTCAAAAAATACGATCTGGGTATTTGCGATTTTTTGACAAAGATAAGAAAACTCCAATATGAAGAAACCATTTAAATTTCATGACAACCCAGTTTGTGTAAGTGGAGTTATATGCGACACAACTGGACCATTTTACCATGAAAAATACAACTACCCTGCTGATTTTAAAATCCCATTTTTAATAATAATTAGAGGGTTTCATTTTCTAAAAACATTCTAAATGCATTGTTCAATCTCTATGTTTGATTTCAATAACAACATAATCGATTTCCCCAAATAATTTAAATTCAACTGAGGTTTTCACAATTTTCACTCAAGAATTTTCACAAGCAAATGCTGTAAATTTATTTAATTCTTTTCTTCTAATATCAAATTTATTTTCTAAAAGAGATTTAACAAACAAATATTTAATCACTACTATTTAAAAAAAAACAATCAAGAACAATAAAACACAAAGAGGAAAACCTGGTACAAGAAGCTACAGAAAGAGATGAATTTCTGATGCAAGCCTCCTCCAAAGATTTCCTGAATTTTTCTTCAATCCTCCAATGAATCCAATCCAAAACCTAACAAATTCAAACAATTTTTCCTTCAATCAATTCTACAATCAAAACTTTCTTCAAACCCTTCTTGTGCAATTTTCCAAAATTTCTTCTCTGCTGTAAAAATGTATTTTTTTCTAAAACTTTTTCTTTGCCCTAAAATTAAAATATGCATTCATTATAAAACACAAATACCTAATACAACCCTAATTCACATTACATGCAAATTAGATATTTCAATTTCAATTTCAATTTCAATTTTCGAAAACCCACTTTCAATTTAAAATGCAATTTCAAATAATAAATTAATTTCCAAAGTTGCAACTAAATTCCCAAATAAACATTTAATTACAATTTCTAATTTAATTCCTACACGTTGAAATTAAATTCCAAAATTAATTTTAATTCTTTTATTTCCTTTCATTCTCTTGCATCACGTTTAATTAATTAATTTAATTATTTAATAACTAAATTCAACCCCCTTGGATTAAATTTAATTAATTAAATAATTTAAATATAAACTTTTATCCACATTGCATTATTTAAATTAAATAACCATCAACATGATTTAAATGCAATTATTCTAAATATCTATTTCCAAATCAAGAATCCTTCAGAATTAAATAACATTAAAACAAGACAGACAATGACTCGACACACACGACTGACGACACAGTAAGGCTAGGGTGTAAACTTGACACATGTTACCTAGCTACTATCTCCCGTTCAACTTAACCGTTGGATCGACACGCTCAAACCTGTGAAATCAGGTGGAGTCGATGTCATGTACCTGCAATTCTGAAAAAACAAGTAAACAACATCATACAATATATCCAGCATATAATACACACCGTGAAGAAGAAATTACAGATTCGTAGGGCGCTCGCAAGTGAGTGATGCGAAACCGTCCTCTTCACCAATACTCTCATCGAAACTGACACTTCCATCATAATCTAGTAATCTCATAATAACATCTCATGTTAACTCTACAACATCATTAATCCATAATGCATGTGAAACAATAATCAAATAACTACATCCCACAATAATAGTCGTCGCTCAATAGTAGCGATCAAAACATCATAACAAAATGTATCCAATATCAAAGTAACTGCAACCAAACATAGCATAAAGCAACTTGAACAAGAAACAAAACAGAGAGGTATTACATTTACCTTCGTAAAATTTAACAAAGGCCTTCTTTAAAATTGTCATGTTTTACCTTTCAGAGGAAACGCACACTTCCCGTGCAACCAATATTCAAATATTCAATTTGAAATATTTAACCTTACACGTTAAAAAAATTCATTTAAAATTCCCCGTGAAAATTATCCTTCCCAACAAAGAGAACTTTTATAAAATGGATATCTAATTCACTCCTATTGGTAAAATAAAATTACCATCTCAATGCTACAATCACCATTTAAAATGGTAAGGAATTTAAAATAATCACCACATCGAGCCAAAAATTATTTCACCGTGAGCAAAAAATAAATGTGGATGCCCTTTTCAATTCTAAAATCGGGTTAATTAAAATACCCTTCAGCCATTTTGTCTCTGCATACTTGCCCATGCGTTAAAAAATGAAGGAAATCTCGGGCCCACCTTTATTTACCTCGCACACCTCGTGAGTCTTTTGGTCACATTTATTTAGGGGCATTCTTTCTAGCAGGCTATGTGCCTTGTCCATGTTGCAATTCCCTCTTATGGTAGGCGTGGTTGTTTCCTCTCATTGCACTCGCTCCACTTATAGCATATCCTCCCTCAGAAAGCTTTTGAAATGCTTCTATCTACCTCAATCCAACCACATTTTCTTGAAGGCAGTTTCAACAACACTTTCAATAGATCCACTCTTTGCACTTGTTGCTATGTATGGAAATCCATGAGAGTACATTTGAATCCTCTCTCAGAGCTGGTGATGGTGCCTAGAAATAGGGGGGTCTTTTAAAATTCCCCCACGTATCCTTAATACAACATACTGCAAGCTCGAAATGGCCACGAGTAGAGTCACCTTGCCAGATTTTCTCACACATTGGCATCAAGACAAAGATATTTCCATGGCGGCCTCATGATCTTACATAAAAACTCCTCTATACCTGTCAAACGAACCCGTGTTTCCTTTTCCATGTTGCCAAGTGAACATAAAATGTTTGATGTGCCTTTTACCTTATGAATTTATACTCCATGACACTCAAGCTCCTGAATTTACCGTCATTTACTTCAAGTGAACCTCACAATTATGCAAAGCATGTCAGGCCCCATGTGGCCCGACTAAATTTTTTTTCGTTTTCAAACAAGTTTCATACTCAAATTGACTTGAGAAAATTTTTGAGTGCTTCAGGATGTTCTGGAAGTGAAATAATAAACTGGGTTGCCATTAAAATGCATTTTCTGGCACATTTGGAAAATGGGCAAAATTGGCCCAGTGGGCTTAGGAATCGTCCAAGGAAACTAGTGAAATGATCTCCGGGAGACACCAAAACTTGCAAGCATTTAGAAATTTGATCCAAAAGTATAGTGAAAAAGATGGCTTAGAGAAACAGATCACGAGGAATCATATATTAATCAAAAAATTTGCCCAGTCAGGCTTTTCTTAAATAGCAGTTGTTCTGGACCAATTAAAACTGATCCAACTGCCAATTTATAAAAATAGCAAATCAACTCCTGGTGAGCTGACATTAGACACATAATTTGTTTTAAGTACCCTGAGTATGTGTGCAATAGGAATTTTATTGAAACAATGTTGATCAAAAGTTATTAATGATCGAAATTGACCACTCTGCGAGGCTGTCTGGAATGCAGATGTGAAATTGAACAAACTGCATTCGATTTCGATCTGCTAAAAATAGAAAATCAGATCACAAGACTCTAAAAAATGACATGTGAGATCATCCTGATATGGAGAATATAGAACAACATTCGTTCTGACATGACAGTGAACTGGTTGTGAAAACCAAGCTCAAACAGGAAGTTGTTTTGCAAAACAAATAGTTTGCAAACAACATAACATTGTCAAAACCCTCCAGGTTCACTTTTTGAAACTCTGTCAAAACTCATCGTGGGAAGCTGAAAACTGACATGCCTGTTCACATAGGTCAATTGAGTATATCTGTAAATGGGTTTTGCACGACAATGAATAGGCTTTATATTATAAGCCTCCAAAGTAGGTTACTCGAGACTGATTCTTCAGGTGCACTTCTGAAAGTGTAGAAGCAAAATTTTGAAATGGGCATCTCAAATTTGCAAAATTTGAGAGTGCCATTAGGCCCTTTGGATAAGTTGACTATATGAAATAATTTCCCTCATAAAATCTAGACAAGCCATGTGGATCCACTTGATGGTGATTTGCGGGCACTTGCTGGTGATCTGCAGGCTCGACCATTTCTTTGTTGCTGAAGCCAAAATCCATGTATCACCTTCCCATCACCCCCATGAGTTTTAACCTATGTACAAATTTTATCTGCGAGGAGATGGGGAAGGGCCTAGATTAGATCCTCCACCTTCAATATGCGTGTGTCTTACCATGAACTCACAGACCTATGTGTATAATCCTCAGGTATATTCAACGACTGCGATCAAAAAATCTTGTGGTTATTTCAGCAAGTGCCTTAGAAAACCTCTTTAGTAACCCAAATTTTAACACTTTCAATATGTGGCAAAATATTTCATTAATATTTCTCCATTCCCTAATGTTTCCTTTTATAACTTATAAAATTCCACGCGACATCCTCCTGCTTCCCCGTTGAGAAATGGGAGGTAGAGGTAGGCCCCCCAAGGGATGGCAGGGATTGGTCAAGACTGACCCATGTCACTCCTCCTCGATCGTTGATCTCATCGAATGAAGATAATTTCTTTTGTAAAGCTAGCTGAGTCCCATGGACAAATGTCATCCGCCCATTGCCCTGTGAAATTTTTTAAATGCAAAAAGAACTTGAACAGGGAGGTAGGGAACGATATTGATGCAACCACATTACTTCACCATCACCGTTGATATGATCCACATCATCAACTTCATAATTTTCAACAATGTCGAGCTTTCCTGTGTAGAAGACATGTGGTGCTCTTCCGCCACCCTACAATATTATTTTAATGCAAAACAAAATTGAACAGGGGAATAGGGAGTAGCCAAGATGCACCTTCATCGATTGTTCAAACGGTCCTCATAAGATTAAAAAATCTACACATGTCGATTTGTTAGTTCTTAAAGAGGAACCGCTTAGGACAATGTAAGAAAAGGCCTTAATAGACTTAGAACCATTTTAACCAAAGGATGTAAAGGCCAAACAAGGTTGATTGATCGACCTTACACAATCAAATATTTTTTAGACCTACGTACGAGGGACTGGTTGCTTCATGGGCTCCAATGGCATAAGATGTAACTTACGTGACCTGAAACTGGAGATAAGGGGTCAACAAAAAATTAGAATACTAGCAAGGATGCAAGCTTAAGGATTACTTAGGAAGTGTTCTAGGCGACATAAAACCCTAAAACAATGATGGTGAACAAAACCCTAAGCCTAGAGAAATGGATTTAACAAAAATTCTGTAGAATTTTGAGATGGAACATGAAGCATTTTTAGGGGTTCCATCACTACTCATTGCATAGTTTTCTATGTTGTATTTTTTTGATGGAGTGCCCATAAAGAATTATTTGTATCATTTGAGTATTAAAAATATTTATTTTTCATGTTATGTATTTATTTTACTTTGGCATGCATCCACCTAGTAGCTCACATACAAATTGAATTTGAGACAAATATAATAGTTAAAATTATATACCCATGTCCATTTCCCTTATATTTTGATCCTACTTTCATTAGAGTATCTTTATGCAATAATAAGTATTCAAGTGGCATATTCTTGTATGAATTCAATTCATGACATCACCCATCTGCAAAGATTGATCATGATCCCTAGATCACCCTTTTGTCACCCTAGATCATATCCATAGATGTGGACTTGTCCCAAGTCTTTTTATAGTTGTAAATTTGAATCTATGAACAATCAAAATTTAAAAATTAATTATACGCCACGTTGACTAGTAATTGTGATTAAACTAGTACATTTATGTGTTGCTTTATGTGCATTATTTTTGTATTTAAATTTATACTCACTCATTCATACAAATCATGCTAGATTAAACTAAGAAATGCTAAAGGAGAGAACAATAATAAGTTTTTTTTATCTCAAAGCATTATGTCGATATACATCTTAGGTACATTGCATCATGTGTGTTGTTAGTGATCCTTACTCCAAAGAAATTAAATAAGTCTAATTATAAATCTAAAAAAGGAGAACATAACCTTGAAATTTAGTATATTTCCCAAAGTTTTTAAGTATTATCAATCCTTAAAATTAAAATTTAAACACTAGAAGATCAAGGAAAATAAATTCCAAATAATTATTTTTTATTGGTTCAAAATGTATGATAAATCATTTCCAAATTCATGAAGATTGGTTTCATGAATGCAAATTTCAATTAGAGCAAGACACAATTAATTTATAAATATTGAAACACTTGTCTAATCAAACTCTTAAATCATAACAATATAGAAAGTTAGTTATTAACATATTCATCATCATTAAGAACCATTTTCAAAATGCAACTAATTTATATTTTATTTAAATTGACTTAATTCAACTTTTTTTAATTCTAATGTAAACTCATTAATTTAAATTAATTATCTTAATTAATTAACCTAACTATTTTATATAAGATATGTGTTTGTTTTCTAAGAATTGGATATACTTATGTTTAATTTTTATTAATAAATAATATTTATAAAAGTTCAAGTTTCTTTAAAGTTGAGTAGAGTATAGTATATGTAAGCTCTTGATTACTATTGAGAACAAAATGTTCTCTTTAAAATTAAAAATTAATATGTATACATTTCTATGATTAATTTATCCCTAACAAGTTTCTATTTTCTTTATTGAATAGTTATTAATACTCCATTTTATAATTTATAAAAGACAGAACACTTAGTTATTTCTTGGCTTGAATAATTTATAATTATTATTAGTCCCTTCCTTATAGGTGGGAGACTAATGTTTTTGGCTGAATGTTGTCTATTAAAATGGTGCATTAGAAATTGTGTTGGTAAAATATATATATCACTATGCTGATGTTTTGAGGATTAATTTATTAAAAGAAAATTATTGCTTTTTTTTGTAATTTTCTCATTGGTTGCTATATTTTCATCGTGGTTTTGTCATTTTATAATTTATTTAATTTTTGTAATGAAATTCACTATTGAAAATATTTCATGAGTTTTTTTATAGTCGTGTCTTCACACCCACTATTTCTAATGACACATGGTGTTTTAAGTAGTACATTTGCAATTACTATTTGCAATTTTTTTGGGTAGAATGTTGCCTATTAAAATGGTGCATCAGAAATTATGCCAATAAAATATATATATTGCTATGCTAATATTTTGGGGATTAATTTATTAAAAGAAAATTATTGAGTTTTTTTGCAATTTTCTCATTGGCTGCTAGTATTTTCGTCATGGTTTTGTCATTTTGTAATTTATTTAATTATTGTAATAAAATTTTCTATTGGAAATATTTTATGAGTTTTTTGGTATAGTCGTGTCTTGGCACCCACTATTTTTGGTGATGCATGACATTTTAAGTAGTACATTTGCATTTAATATTTACAAATTGTTATTTATTGTGAGTAGACTAAAGTGTAGGTGTCATTAGTGGCTTATGGTGTGAAGTTTTAAGTTTGTTGAGAAAAGTATTATTCGTGTTGTTTGTTCATTTGCTCAAGTTGTTTTATGAGACTGGAATTTGTGTATGTTGAGAGGGTTTACATCTACCATGTTGGAAGTGACAAAGGTGGCATTTGTAAGTTCCTGTATCTTTTACACTTTCATTTTTTATTTGGTCGGTTTGTTCGATGAGGGTGAAATCGATGCATTTTGAGAGGGTTTATGTCTGAAATTTTAGAATTGAAAAATGAGGCATTTATAAGTTCCTATATCTTTTATAGTGTCGTTTTATAGTTTTTTGCATCTCTGTATTTTATGGGTTAATTCCTACTGCTCACTATTTTTGAGTACATTTATGGATTAGTCTCTCTTGTTGAGTTAAAGACTTAACACCATAATTCATTAGTGTTGACTTTTGTGCTGGTCATGATTAAGAATGGAAGTAATATTTTCTCTACACGCATGCATGCCAACTGCACTTGAATTTATTAAATGAAAATGAAAATTAGGTCTAAATAGAAAATGTCTAGCTATAAAATCATTAAATCTGTGTCTTTTGAGAGGGTTTATGTCTATATTATTGGGAGTGAAAAATGAGGCTTTTGTAAGTTCATATGTCTTTTACAGTGTCATTTCATAGTTTTTTACGTCTTTACATTTTATGGGTTAATGTCTATTGTTTGTTGTTGTCTGCATTTTATGTGTTAATGTCTATTCTTCACTATCCTTGACTGATTTTATGGGTTAGTGTTTGTTATTGAGTTAAAGACTTAACACCTGAATTCATTAATGCTGATTTCTCTGTTGGGATTAAGAATGAAAGTAATTGTTTCTCTACATGCATGGATGCCAACTGCACTTCAATATATTGGATGAAAATGAGAATTGTTCATTTTGGAAGTATTTCATGGGTTTGTAATGTTCTTTGATATAGTCATGTATTTGCACTCAATGTTTCTATGGATAGGTGGCATTTTAACGAGTACATTTGCATTTACTATTTGCTATTTTTCATTTATTGTAAATAGATAGTGTAGGTGTCATTAATGGCTTATGTCGTGAAGTTTTAAGTCTGTCTAGCAAAGAATTATTTGTGCTATTTGTTCATTTTCTTGGGTTGTTTATGTTTTCTTTATTTACTCATTTGCTCAGGTTGTTTCAAGAGGGTCAAATTTGTACCTGTTGAGAGGGTTTATGTCTATCATGTTAGAAGTGAGAAAAGAGGTATTTGTAAGTTCCTATATGTTTTAGAGTGTCATTTTATAGTTTTTTACATCTTTGCATTTTGTGGGTTGATGTCTATTATTTTTTGTTCTCTGCATTTTATGGGTTAATGCTTTCTCTTCCCTATTTATGAGTAGTTTAATGGTTTGGTCTTTGTTGTTGAGATAAATACTTAACACTATAATTCATTGGTGTTGACTTTCGTTCTGGTCATGATTAAGAATGGGAGTAATTTTTTCTTTGCATGTATGCATGCCAACTGCACTTGAGTCTATTAAATGAAAGTAAAAATCAAGTATGCATAAGTACAAAATGTCTTGGTATAAAATATTTACATCAATTCGTAATGTGGATTATTTGTGTTGTTTATTCATTTTCTTCCATTCTTTGATGAGGGTGAGATCTGAGTTTTTTGAGAGGGTTTGTGACTATTGTATTGGAAGCAAAAAATGAGGCATTTGTAAGTTCCCATATATTTTATAGTTTCTTACATCTCTGCATTTTATGGGTTAATGTCTATTGTTTGTCGTTCTTTGCATTTTGAGTGCTTTTATGCATTAGTCTCTATTTTTGAGTTAAAGACTTAAAACCATAATTCATTACTATCAACTTCTCTACTGACCATGATTAAGAATGGAACTAATATTTTCTTTGCACACATGCATGGTAGTTGCACTTCAATCTATTAAATGAAAATGAGAATTAGGTCTAAATAGGTGCAAAATGCCTCAAAATAAAATTAGTTTGTCGATTGCCAATGTTTTATTCGTGTTGGAAATATTACATGGGTTTGTAATGTTATTTGATATACCAAGTATTTCTGTCAATACGTTTCATTCTAATTGGGACATTTAACATTTGTTAGTGCCTAATTTTAATTGATTAATAGATTGTGGTGTCAAGTTTTAAGGCTATCAAGAGGCACAAATTTGACCCTAATCAATCAATCTATAAAAAAGGACATATTTGGAAGTTCCTATATCTTTTACATTGTCATTTCATATTTTTTTTATGTCCCTCTAATGGTTTAATCTTTGTTGTTCCTACAGACACAAATTTGATCCTCATCAAAAAATCTGTCAAAAAAGAATGTGTTTGAAAGTTCCTATATCTTTTACACTATCATTTCATATTTTTTTATGTCCCTCTAATGGGTTAATCTATATGGTTCCTTATCATTGGATGCTTTAATAGGTTCATGTCTGTTGTTTAGTTAAAGAATTAACACCATAATTCATAAATGTCAAACTCTCTATTGGCGACCATTAACAATGCAACTAATTTTTGGTCTATCACGCATGCATGTCAACAAGAGTTCAATATATTAAATGAAATTTAGGTCTAGATAAGTGCGAAAAATTTCTACAATACGGTTGGGCAATAAAGTTCCTAGTATGGGTCATGACACTCATTGTCTACAATGTGTTCAGTCTATGCAAAGTGATAACATTTCACACCATGTTTTTTTAATACCTCAGTGTATGTCATCTATTTGCAAAATAAAAATGCCCAATTTTGATAAATTTGTACTTTTCAAGGTTTATGCCGATATGTTCATCACTTCTTCTTTCTTCATTCATTCACATTATTAACTATTCCTCCCTTCTCACTAACCTTTTCTTCTAGCCAATTTTTCTTCTATCCATTCTATCCTAATCAATTAATCTTCTCCACATCCAATATTGATTGAACTAATTGTTCTTCCCTTCTTACCAATCTTGTATTCTAGCTAATATTTCTTCTATCCAAATGCATTTAATCATCTTATTGGTAATTTTGCCTCAATTTTTTACCAAATTTCTTCAGGGGGCATCATAATCCCGTTTCTGCAGGGGCAAGACCTGATTAAATGTTTTCTTAATTTTCCTTTGAGATAATGCACTAAAAATCAAAAAATTAATTACTTTAATTAATTATTCATGACATAAAAAAATAAATTTATTTTAAAAAACTTTTTTATTCTCTATTTTCTTTTTCGGTTAAATCTTCAATTTCTTTATTTCCTTTTTCACTTGACCGACCCTTTCTTTCACTTGACTGTCTCTTTTTTTCAGTTAACTCTTCCACTTTCTGTTGTTCTCTCCACTCATCTCTTACATATATCTATCTTTTGATTCACTTTTCTCTTCCATCCTTCTTACATTTTCCACTTTGTGAATGAGCAACTTTCCTTTGCACATTCTTTCACTCAATGTCATCTATCAATCTTCTATTCAATATCATCGAATTTTCTTCCCAACTTCATCTATAAATTTGACATCCATCTCTTCAAAATTACAACCACCATCTTAAAAATTTGATTGTTATAATTGTCTTAAGTATAAGTGCAAATCTATTGGTGTACATTTTGTGGCTGTTGGGAGGGTTTATAACTATCATGTTGGTATGCATGTTGTAAAATATATGTGTTTGCATTGTTACTCTGCCTTATAGGTACAAGACTAATGTTTTTGGTTGAATGTTGCCTATTAAAATGGTCCATCATAAATCATGCCGGTAATATATATATATATATATATATATATATATATCACTATGCTGATGTTTTTGGGATTAATTTATTAAAAGAAAATTATTGATTTTTTTAGCAATTTTCTCATTGATTGCTGGTACTTTCATTGTGGTTTTGTCATTTTGTAGTTTATTTAATTATTGTAACAAAAATTGCTATTGAAAATATTTCATGAGTTTTTGGTATAGTCGTGTCTTTGCACCCACTATTTTTGAGACACATTGTATTTTAAACAATACATTTGCATTTAGTATTTGTGATTTTTTTGGTAGAATGTTTCCTATTAAAATGGTGCATCAAAGATTATTCTGGTAAAATATATATGTCACTATGCTCATGTTTTGGGGATTAATTTATTAAAACCAAGCTATTGATTTATTTACAATTTTCTCATTGGTTGTTGGTATTTTCATCATGGTTTTGTCATTTTATAATTTATTTAATTATTTTAATGAAATTTTCTATTGGAAATATTTCATGAGTTTTTTGGTATAGTCGTTTCTTTGCACCCACTGTTTCTAGCAACGCGTGGCATTTTAAGCAGTACATTTGCATTTACTATTTGCAAATTTTTATTTATTGTGAGTGGATTGCAGTGTAGGCATCATTAGTGGCTTATGGTGTGAAGTTTAAATTTTGTCGAGCAAAGTATCATTTGTGTTGTTTATTCATTTTCTTAGATTACATGCATGATGCACATGCATCAAAACATCCATGTTAAATTAGACATATATTGAACAGTGTTACGTATGGTTATATTTTTTGTCATGTAATATTTAATCTCAGCTTTCGTGGTCTTTGTTTTCTCATATTTTTCTTAAGTCTAAGTTTTGGTCATTATCTTTGCCTTTATCACAGGGTCTTTGCATTTTCTAATCTCTTGTTGCGTTTTCCTTAAGTTCTAAAACTCATATGGTTGGTGCCTAGTGTTCTTAAGTCTAAGTCATCAGGTTCTTATTTTGTCCAACGTCCTGAGTATTTTACTTGTTCCTTCATGTTGGCGTCAAGTATGTCAGTCCATTGTATTGTCTGTGAGTCAGAGGTTTTCCAAACTTTGTAACTCCCGATTTTGAGTTGTGAAGTTTCAATTTTCCGCAACAAGGCAATTTTTTGTTCATTCACACATTTCGAGGCACCACCTATATATTTAATGAGGCATACAATACAACCTAGAGATGTCTTATCAAGAGTTTTTGTGAAACATGCCAATCTTGAGGGTTGTTATACTGAGGATTAAAATAAGGTGTTGCATTAATTCAGTACCAAACGCACGTCTTATTATTTTTGCATGAAAAAGGGTGGTGAACATTTATTCATTCTGGTTCTCATTTGTGCATCTTTTCTTTGCAATCATTTTTCAAGCGAGAAGGTTTTCCTTTGTTCATTGTGAGCTCATGCAGTCCAAAATTGGAAATCGTTGGCTAGGAGTGAGAGACACAAACTTGGGATCTTTCAGGTTGGATGAATTTTGGCCACGATTGGAAAGCAATAGAAAATACGCTATCGATGTGAATATATTAGAAAGTGGATTAGCTCATTCTAGAGGATTCCTTGAGGCCATCTTGAGTGTGGAATTGGTTAGTACCTACGCGACGAGATATATTCTAGGGATGAGAGAGATAAAAGCTACGGACGAAACCATTGTTGCCAAAATTTCTCCAGAAGTTGTTTCTCATGCGTTGGGAATTCTTGAGAGGGCATCTATAAGAGAAATGTTGGTTGTTATAGCCAACAAATTTTTCAAAGATAGAGAATACTGGTGTAGGAATTCCATAGCCAAGGGCTAGTTGAAGTCTGAAAAGAAAGGTAAGTCCCAATCACCCACCAAACTCAAAAGAACTCATTTTAAAGAAGAAATTGCGGATGCTATTTCTCTATTACATCACATTGTTTGGAATACACAAGTTGATCCTTTTGAGGAATGGATGTGTAAATTTATCCTGGTTATTTGATGAAAATGTTTTCATAGACTGGGCTAAAGTAATTTGTTTCCATTTAAATGAGAAACTAGTCAATTTCCAGAGAATAACTACCTTCCATCTATGTTTCTGTTTGATATCTGTTGTAGCTAGTCAAAGATATTTCTGGCCAGGACTAAAAAAATTGACACCACCAACTTTTGGTGTGCCTGTGTACAAATTTTATCCACAATTCACTAAGAAAGTCAAGATCTAGGAGAATATTGTTTGGTTAATGACACATTTCTAATGGAGGTTGTGAGAAAGCTAGAAGAAAACCTTGAAATGCATTTTTCTCCTAAATCTATATCCTTGATATCAAAATTTGGGAGCTTCTATATTCAGTTTGAAATATTTTCATATTTGAGAATTGGAGGTTATGAGAAAGCTCCGTTGAAACTGCCTAAGTATCCAAAAGATTTTTTGGTGTTTTTTGAAATCTGTAGATATATGGCTTTGGTCAATGTGAAATATATGAACATGGGGAAGCAAGGTTATCCTTTCTCATTGGTTACTCTCTCTTTTACATAAAAGAACAATGAAGTGGCAAAGGGTGTTGAAAAATTCCTCAAAGAATATAACATCCAATATTTATTCATGAGGGCAAGTTTTGATAGCAAGGGTTCCGTGAAGTAGAATCTATATGGGGAAACTTTATATCAACATCGACCCTCTATTCAAGATTTTTGAAAGGATTATGTAGATGAGAATTAGGTTTTAAAAAGAGATTACATGAGGTTGAATCTCCAAAAAATTCAATTGTATGGCCTTTCAATTCAAGTCCCTGAATATGCCACTAAAGATTCAATGGTTATCGATCTAGAATATGATGCTCTGCCAGATAAATCTCTTCCTAAGATAGTCTGGAGTAAAAATGAAACTTTTAACATGAACGTACGAGCCACTCCATTTTTAAACAAAACTCAGGATTGGTTAAGAGGGAAATGGAAGTGAGTTGCAGGCTCTAATCAGGAGCTAGGATCTTCTCAGAGGAATGAACACAAGTCTGCTCCAACTATTACAATAGGTGCATCATCAAAAATATTCACTATCAGGTCTTCTAGTGCTAATTCATAGTCTGGAGGTGATGGTGAAAAACTTGAAGAGACAACTAAGTTGAAATCAGTATGTGAGAAAGATAGTGTATCCACTCCAATCCTTAAAAGGAAGGTCAACCAAGCAAAGCCAGTGTCAGAGGATTCATATGCCATTTTCTAGCATATTGTTGAAGATAATACCTTCCCTCCTTTATCTGAAATACCCTCTTCCCTGGGAGATAATACATCCATCCTCCCTGTTGAATCAAAATAAATTATACATGGAAACAAGGATGCCATTTTGATAGAAGCTTCCCCTGTTTGGTTGAAAAATATTATGGAGAAGAAAAGGAAATACACTCCTATGACAATGGTTGGATTTGACACAGTTGCAAATTTATTCCAATCTTCCTTAAGACTGAAGAAGACTCAAAAAATGTCAAGGGTGTTGACAGATCCTTCCTTTGGGAATAAGATACTGGAAATTGCAGACCCCATCAAGGACTTGAACAATGACAAGATAACTGAAGCAGATTATAAGATCACACATGTAGACATGGGTCCTCAAACATTGGAAGGTGATGTATATCATACTAACTATTTCGTTAATGCTTTGATTAAATGTGTAAAGGAAGAAAGGAAAGAAAAGGTGAATTTGCAGTCACAAGTCCTTGATTTGAATAACTTCATTTCTTCAATGATTCCCTCTACCATATCCGATGAAGCTTCAAGTTCTTAGGGAGTGGATATAGATGCATATTCTATGAAATCAATCAGGTGAAACCTTGGTTATTCTAGAGCTATCGGTGAGTGGATTGATGAAATGTCTCAAGAGATTTCTCTTTTTATAAGTAAGTCTATGGTTTTGTACACCCAAGTTGTAGAAAGGAGAAAGGAATTAATAGCAGAGTTAAGATAGATTCAGATGGATCAAACCAATCTCTATGTTCTCTCTCAAGAGATAAAAGAGTTGATTTATGTGGATCCAATAAAGTTGGTCAGTGAACAGATTGTAAATGATCCCAAGGAACTAGACTCTTCTTGGCCTGACTCACTTGATTGGAAATTTGGCGTGTATGATAGGCTGGTAAATGAAATCTCTGAAGTCCTCGAAATATTTTTGGATATGTTAGTAGAAATTAAAGGCAATCGTCATGAATTGAAGGTTGATATCATGGATGAGTTTGATGAGAATATTTTGGATACTAGGGAGGTGTTCCTGAAGTTTAAAGAAGTGTTTAATAAAGAGATAGTAGATCTCGCTTCTTCTACTAAGGAGTCCTTTACAAAACTTATGAGATTATAGGTCTATCTTTAGTCCTTCAAAATTGAAGTGGATTGATCTAAGATGAGAACTTAACTAAAACTCACTTTGACCCCAAAAAGTAAGGAGATACTTGTAATTTCTGCCAGGTATAGAGATTACAAGGCCAGGAAGAAGGCACAGGAGGAAACCTTTTAGAAAGTGGCAGTTGTGTCTATTGAAGATGAAGAGACTTAGGCAGGAGAATTGGAAGTGCTTCATCTTTAAATATTTCATGATAATTTAGTTTATTTTGGCTCTTTTCTAAGTTTAAGACTTATTTTTTTTGGTACGGTTACTTTCAAGAAATCGTTACCTAAAACAATTGGTGATGTTTTAAAAATGGGGATTATCTATTGGTTCTGGATCTTTTGGGCGAACTTTGATTTACTATTTTATGATATTTTGATATAGAAAACTATGGTGGATTTTATGCATTCATAATCTTTAAATTATGGTGTATGAATTATTTCGGCTTATGTTGAATTTTCTGCTGTAAGTGATCTATCATTGGAATGGTTGTTTCTTTTGAAGTTATTGCATCACTATAGTATGATTTATCTATGAATAAAAATGAATTGGTGGTTTTTATGCTATATTATGTCATGGATTATTTCAGTTTTGTTACATGAATTTTGTTAATACCTTTAAATATTTTTGGTGAAAAGCCCCTTCCTTTGCTTGCTTTCTGGTTAAAAACATCTCTTGTTAAAAAGTTATTCAGTGGATATCAAACGAAGGTATTTGCCACCTTTTAAAATAAGTAGAGAATCAGTTAGAAAATTATATCATTACTAATTCAAGTGTGGTTACATTTGTCACCTCTATTGGGCATGAGAAAATAGAGTTAGGTGATAAATATGTCTGTATACATCTAAAAATGGTCACGGTTAATCAAATCTATAAATTAATTAAATATGAAGTATTTAATTAATATTCTAAAGTCATCTACATATAAATAAATTTAATTATTTATTTATATCGTTCATTTTTCTCATTTTTCTAGTTTAAATTAAATAAATAAGTTTATTTAATTATTGCTATTTTCCTCTTAATTAAATTAAATAAATTTCATAATTTATTATATTTAATTATTATTTTATTTCTAAAGTTTGAATGTTTAAATTCGAATTATGGAATATTCTTCTAATTCATCCAACACCTCACATAATTAAATATTGTAAATTTACACATCTTTTTCACCTCTCACATAATTAAATAAATAAATATTTAATTATGGAAGTTTCTAAATTACATGTCACATATAATTAAATAAATCCATTTATTTAATTAGGAATTATCTTCAAACTTCAACTAACTTTTCAATAAATTAAAAGACAAAGAGCATGTTTATCTCCATTTTTGAATGAAGATAGTTTCGTGGGTTGAAAACATTCTCCATCTTTCTATCAACCTTCCATCTTTCTCTCAACCTTCCATCTTTCTCACACCGTTCATCTTGACAGTTTTGAACTCAACCGTTGATCTATGCCAACTAGATTCTAGCCTTTCAAAAAACTATAAATACAACCTTTTCGTGAGTAGATTTCATCCTAGATTTTATGCGTAATTACTATAGGTGCATTCGAATCAGCATATCATAATTTTAGCAATATCATAGCATTTTAAGTTCATAAGCATAGTTTAAATCATTAGCAATGGACATGAATTTTGCATCAATCTTGTTCTCCTAAGTTGTCATTCTAACAAGCTGCTACTAAAACCAACTGAGAGCCAGTATCTTGAATCGAATCCTTGGAGATAAAGGACAAGGGAATGCATTTGAAGGAGTTGTTGTTCTTTAGAGCTTGTTTTATCTTTTTAATTAGTTTCCTTCAATCTAATATTTCATTGGTGTGTTAGTTTTCTTTCTAATTAGACCACATATTCTAACAACACAATGTCAACTAAATTTTTTTTGGCGAATCTATTGGGGACAACCTAGAACAAATATTGTTGGTTTGCGAGATGAATTGCCCTACAGTTTGTAGTAATGATTCTTCAGAAGCATGTTGCCCATGTTATTTAGCCAAACATAGATTGGTTGGTTGATGATCAAGAAGATATAGTGAGTGGTCTTAGACCGCTTTCTTGGGAACAAAGGAGAAATAACCATCAATATCATATAGTTAACAAAGTGTTGGAAGAAGAATAAGAACTTGGAGATATCATCAGAGAAAATGCTATGCGCTTTGAGAATGCTCAGGAGATTGTGTTTCTAGAGGATGTCCCACCTTTGGCGGAAGAGTAAGAGCTCCACCTGCACAAGCCCCTAGAAACTAGGTAAATAATAGGAAAAATCCTCCTCGAAATTATTAATAATCAAAATTTGGCGACTCTGCAATCCTATATGTGTCTTTTTAAACCTAGCTTCCAAAAGATATACTAGGAGCGATATAAGAAAAAAGGGGTTTTAGATAAATATTTTGAGTTCTTGGAAACTGTTGATTTCTCATACTTTCCTCCCACTCGAAAGGTTAGGTCCATTAGTAAGCCATCTTGGCCTCCTCCCTCTAAATCTATTTAGTCCAGGGTTTTAAAGATATCCTGTCAAAGTCTTCTTCTGTGTGGTACAACCCTTCCTATGCAAATAAGCTTTCCTTTGATTATGGAAAAACTAGTCCCATGGAAGGCCCTTATAGGTCCTCTTACTTTTGGAGAAAATGCACAACTTCATGACTTGCCTAGAGGCTCAAGGAAGATCATACCTAAATTCAGTGGGGATGGAAAAGTTTCTCCTGATGAACATATAAAGGATTTCTTTGCAAACTCATCCATTCTTTCATTTCAACATGAAGATGTTGCTATGAGGATCTTTGTAGAATCTTTTACAGATGCTCCTGTTGATTGGTTTTATTCTCTCCCTAATGGATCTATCAATAATTGGGCTACTTTGAGAACAAGATTTGAGAGTAGATTTAAGTCTGCAAAAAATGATCAAGTTCTAGTTGCCCAATTGGGTTCATTGCTAAAAGAAGTCCATGAGTCAATGAGAGATTTTGTGGCCAAGTTTAATAAGTTGTACAGTAAAGTTTCTGCTAACATGAGACCTGGGGCTGAATTATTAAAATCTATGTTCATTAATACCCTTCCACCAGATGTGAGTTTTATTATTAAAATGGAAGGTACCACTGATACAACTATCTCACAGACCAAGGCAATATCTATAGAATATGATTTGATAGTCTCTGGGAAATGGGAAAGAGAGTTGCAAACTGGTAAGCCTTCAGTGGTGAATTCTACTGACCTAGTCATTCAAAGATTGGATAATGACTTAACTACTCTTAAAAGGAAAATGCCAAAGAACTCTTCATAAATTCTCTATCAAGATGTTCTTAGAAATTATCAAGGAGCTCCGAATAAAACACTTTCACTCCCGACACCAAATCAAAGATTGGCAATTGAAGGTCCTTCTTGCAGTAAGATGAATCATTGTAATTTCCATTTAACTTCAGATCATGATGGAGCTACTTGTCTTGAGATGATTAGGTTTATGTAGACGCTCACAACAAATGAGCATGCAGTAGAGCCATATGTAGAGGAGCATAGTCCATCTCAGGATGTCGACATGAACTTCTTTGAATTTGTAGCAAATACTAGATTAGGAGAAGAGGTATATGTTAGACTTGATGATCCCAATTGTTCTATCTTTACTAGAGCACAACGTGCCAAGATTGATCAAGACACTTTGTCAAAAACCCCGAAATACATCCTAACAAGAGAGAAAAGTCAAGAATCAACTGCCCTTGGTAGTGTGCAAGTTGAGGTACCATCTTCTTCATCATCTAGTTCTTTTGATATAGTTGAGTCTTGTAAAAATACTAAAGTTCAAATTTCACAAGTTGAATACTTGAGACTCAATCTCTCAGAGTTAGATAGATTGGTGAAATATGTTAAACAAGAACCCTCCCCGTCTCATTGCAATGCTCAAGTTTTCGATGATAATGAAGCCAATCTCGAGAAGCATATTTTCTCTAATATTGTAGATAAACCCTTTAGTTATCAAAATTCATTCATGAAACCAAAACCTTTCTTTATATAATTGTACATTGCAGGTTTTAAGATGAGTAATTGTATTATCGACTCTAGAGCTTCAAAAAATGTGATGCCTGCCCAAATAGCTAGAGCCTTGGGTCTGTCCTATACTTCCTGATAGGGTAAATGTTATTTTCCATGGATGGGTCTCTAGTTCCTATTATAGGTAAAATCAAAGATGCTCAAGTAGCCCTAGCTGCTTTTCCCAAAAACAAACTAAAATTGACTATATTGGTTGTCGACATTCTTGCAAGCTATGGTATCCTACTGAGTAGGATTTTCTATAAAGATTTGGGAGGAGAGATTTAGATGGATTGGTCTCATGATTTGATACCCTTAGATGGAAAGAAGATATGATTGAACCTTGAACCTAAGGCCAAGTTTACGGTATTAAAATCTGGAGATTCAAGAGTAGATATTTTGTTTGTTGAAATAGGACCAGGAAGATATATGTATGCTTCTAATCAAGAGCAAGACTTGAATTTTATTAGCCATGATTTGTTAAATGAATTATGGATGTTGGAATTTGATGGCAGTTGTGCTAATGTTGGGTCAGGTGCTAGAGTAGTTTTGATTTCACTTGATGGTTACAAGTTCCCTTTTGCTTTCAAATTAGAATATGCTAATAGTAATAATATGACTGAGTATGAAGCACTACTGCTTGGTCTGAATGTAGCCAAAGAAAAAGGTATTAAGTAGTTGAGGGCTATATGAGATGTAGAATTAGTGGTAAAATAGGTGAGGAATATTTACACTATTAAAACAATCACCTCAAGCATTATATGAAAAAAGTGTGGGACTGTATAAAGGATTTTGATGCTTTTTCTATAGAATCTATTCCCAGGAAACAAAATACTAGGGTAGATTCTCTGACAGTCTCTGCCTCATTACCCTTGCCCCATCCAGATTTCAAAGATGATTCCTATAGAGTTTAAATTTTATATAGACCTAGAATTCCTGATAGTGTGAATCATTGGAAAGTGTTCAATAATGATAAAAAAATGATTAATTTTTTGGAGAAAGTAGAAGCCTTTTCTCACATCTATTTTGAAGGCAGTGATGACACAAGCAATGATGCTTTAGAAGGTGATATTGTGGCCCCAGATAAAAAGGAGACAAAAGTTATTCAACTAAAGGGTAATAATATTTCAAAAGGTCTAGTCTCTCTGGAGCATTTGTTTAATATGCATGATCAATATTTAAAGCAAAAGGGTAAGGTCTCTATTGAATCATCTGCAAAGTATGATAAAGTGAATATTAGTATGGAAGGAGATCCCAAGACGGTTTGTATTGGAAAGTGTTGTTCCAAGGAGGAGAGAGAGAGAGACTAATTTATCTATTGACACATTATAGGGTATGTGCACGATCATGATGGGCCAAAATGTGGCGATATGTAAGTGATATGATGGTCCATGTGGTTGACAACTTCTTTTTTACCCAAAATTGACGAAATGAAAAGGGTTTTTAAAGGAGATTGTTAGCTTTCCACCAATATAAACTATGATTTATCTTGAATGTAATAAATAATTATTATTCATTTTCTATTTGAATTATGAGTGAAGTCTTGATTGATAGGCTTATTGAAAAGAATCTATAGCTTTCAAACGGTATCACATTTTTTGAATCTGAAATATGCATCACATTCTATGCTTTGCATACTATAGGATTAAAAAAGAAAATTTGAATTTCATGAAGTTTTGACCAAGTTAAGGTGGTTAGACATATGAGTTTTTATATTTTTTAAAAGTTGTAATAAAAAAATAATAATTAATTATTTACTTGGAAACAAATTACAAAAAAAATTGCACCACATTAGGACATGAGTCCTTTACTTATATCTAAAATATTACAAAAAAATATTATCATTTTATTATGGTTAGGGTGGTCAGACAAACACCCACTTCTTATTTTTTCCCTGAAATTTAAGTACTACTGCATTGAAATTTTAAATTTTCACCAAATAGATTGTTTTTTTTTTTTCTAAATAAACCTAGTAGTTTAGAAACTAAATTCAATTTTCTACAAATTCTATTCTTACATATTTTTGAAATAATATAGATAACTTATTGAAATTTTTACATCAAGTTTCCTAACTCTAATTTTTTTGAATTTTATTGCCACTAAAGGACCTATTTTTTCCATGATGATCCTGCACATACCCTAAAAGGATTTTTTTTCATGGTGTTATACTGACCTGAGAAATTATAGAAATGGATAATTCCAAGATAAGATTCAATTAAATCCTGGTGCCACACCTTTTAGACAAAAATAACAAAATTATAATCTGAAGGTTGCTGAACCGCCAAAAACACATATAGGCTAACAAGAGAAAGAGGATCCCTTTACTAGGCTCCTAGGGTCTTTCACCCTAAGAGCACTTGGGTTAGGAATAACACTCTTTCCTCTTTTTTGATGTGTGTTATGGTGAGGGTTCATTCGAAAAGGGGGAAGGATTTGATGATTGGTTTGTGCTAAGTGTGTGAAATGTGTGGCTATAATTGAAAGTAAAATGAAACTAATATAAATGTATACAAATGTAAATGAAACAAAACTAAAATAATGCAAAGCTACTCTAGAATGACCTAAATGTATTCTTTCTAGAAAATAACAGAGAGGGACAAAATATGTGTAGCTGGGAAAGTGGTGTGACAGTTGAATACTCTCGGGATCTCCTAGAAAAAACCTGAATTGAGCAAAAGGACACTTATGCCAACTAGGGCAACCTAGTCCTCCAACTTGGAAATTTTGCCAAAATAGGTTTAAGGGAAATGGGTGCCCAAAAATATAGAAACCCTTTTATGGGCCTAGCACAAGGACAAGGTCACCAATAGGAGTGACATAGTCCTCTTATATATTTTTGAGGAATTAGGCTTTGATTTTACGGGTCCTAGTTGATGTTTCCATTTTCTACAACAATCCATGACAGGAACCCCCGAAAGTGACCTGTAGATTGTCCTTTTTTCCTTCCTAGGGTTTGAGGCTTGAATTTGACTTGAGGATAATGTTGGTACTTCTTGCAACACTTTGTCCTTCACCTAATCAGCATCAAAAGACCTGAAAACACATGCAAAGACTAGAAATTTTTGGGTTAGGAAATAGGGGTTTGCCTAAATCAAACCCCTTTGTAAGTGATTAAACCCAAATGAGATGAAAGCAAAGGAATGTAAGATTGAATTATAACACAATAGAAATTATTACCAAACCTTTGTTGATGGTCTACAACATGCATGAGTAGTTCCAATGGAGATAATTTGAAAACCCTAGTGCTTGTATGCTTTCTTGTGAAGTCTTGGTTGCTTGAGGATTGAGAGCAAGAGAGTAAAAGTGAGCTATGAGAGTAAAAATGAACCAAGATAGAGGAAAAATGGAGGTAAAAACCCTTATTTGTACATTTAAAACCATAATTTTCCCAAAATATAACCTAATAGGCTGACCCTAGGGTTTAGGAGGCAAGATTCCCATTGAATCTTAATTCAAATTTGAATTTTATGCCTAAAGGGACTAGGTCGCCCAAAGTGCAACCTAGTCCACCAAGGAAAATTTTGGTGGTGGTCGGGAATTAGTTTATGTTTAATTAAGTTTATCAGATTTACCTCCCAAAACACACCTAGGTCAGGACTAATGATGCAGTAAAAGGGTCAATTAACATATAAAAAGGGTTGATTTAAGGGTGATGAGCCTAGATAAGTGTGAAAATGCCACACAACACTTTACAACACTCTATCTTAAGGCTTAGGAAGGTGTAAGAATGTATTATTTAGGTGAATAATGTTGAAAGGGTCTTAGAAAAGTGAGGAAATGCATTACAACACTTTACAACACCTTAGTAAAACACTGTTTTGTCATTGATGAATTGGAAGCTTACAAGGCTGAATTAAGGTAATCAAGGCCAAAATCCAAGGGAAAAGGCCAAAATGAGTGAAAAAGTGCCAAGGTATACACTTTTGGTGACATATTTATCCCCCAATTTAGTGAGAGTATGAACTTACTTCAAACTCACACTAAAGTAGTTGAATCATGCATGTTGAGCGAGATATAATGCACTCATGCTAGTAAGGTGAGATGACTATGATCAAGAGGGATGATCAGGATCCCATGGAAAACTAAACATAAGTATAACATATCACATAGGGAATGATGTGAAAAAGGTTAGATCAAGCTTTGACCATTTGTCCATCTAGTTATGGATCAGATCTAAGTTGTTTATCTGAAAGGAAGGGATCTACTCACTCTGGGTTGACGAGATTTTCAATTGTTCACCGGGTGAGAATTCCAAAAGGTGGTGAGATATATACACACGGTTAGTATGTACTCACACACAAAAAGGTGGCTTTGGGGAAAGTCGTGCCGCTAGTTGGGCTTTTCGCTCAAGCATACCAAAGTTATACTTCCTGATTACTTTGATAAGGCACCACAAAAGATAGGGTTGTAGTTCATGAGACAAGAAATCCTTGGATGCTTAGAACCCATGAACAAGTGCAAGCTAGCACTACAGTCATGCAAGTTGTGTTATGCAAGGTGGCCATGTATGCACAAAATGCAAAAAGGTGCAAAATGAAAAAAGGAAAAGTGCAAACAAATAAAAAATGAAAGTGTTTGAAGGATTCTTGTTTAGTTCATATGAGGTCTTTAACTTAGGGGAAAATTATGTGTAACGTCTCCAAAGGAGGACCGATCAAAGGATAGAAGATTCACAAATTAGGGGATATAGTGCATCACATGAAGCCACTAAGAGGAATATAATATGCTAAGATAAGTCACACATATGAAGGACATCATACCAAATGCCATCAAAAAAGTGAGAAATGCATCATGTGAAGTAACAAGGCTGCACTAGGAAGCATGGGAAAAGGACAAGAAAATGAAAAAAATAAAAGTAAAACTAAATAGTGCCAATGTATGCCCCCACTTTAAAGGGATTGCTACACACCGCTTTGTGAGAAATTGATTTAAAGTAGAGAAAGGGAAAATACAAAAGGGACATGAGAGCCTACCTAGAGAGCCCAATGTCAAGCAATGATTATCCAAGAAAGGCTACATCATGAGAATAAGAAGCAAGAAAAAGAGAAGGGGAAATATGCCCCCAAAATGGAAAAAAACCAAACATGGAAGGGATCTATGAATTTGAGGTCAGTATGTTCATTGCTGCAATTTTTTTTTAGAGAGCAGAGAACTATCATCATCTCCCCAAACACATAGAACTAGAAGGACACATAGAGAGCGAAAGGAAAATGAAAAAGAAGTCATTTTGGGTCAACATGGAGGAGACATAGGATGTCTCAATGCTTTGCATCGTACCCAAAAAGGGCCATAGAAAGAAAAAGACAAAGACAAAAGCAAAAGAGCCTTGGTTTTTGAGTCAACATGAAGGAGACATTGCGGTCTCAATGCCTTGTGTCATCGTCAAATGAAAGGAAAAAGGAAAAAGAGGAGTCATTTGGGTCAACATGAAGGAGAAATTGTGGTCTCAATGACTTGCATCATCCCCAAATGAAAGGTGAAAAGGAAAAGGGGAAAAGAAAGGGGGTTCATTTGGGTCAACATGAAGGAGACATTGCAGTCTCAATTCCTTGCATCATCCCCAAATGAAAGGCTTAAGTGAAAAATGGCAAAAGAAAAGGGGTTCATTTGGGTCAACATGAAGGAGACATTGCAGTCTCAGTGCCTTGCATCATCCCCAAATGAAAGGAAAAATAGAAAAGGGAAAAATAAAAGGGGTTCATTTGGGTAAACATGAAGGAGACATTGTGGTCTTAATGCCTTGCATCATCCCCAAATCAAAAGGTAAAAGTGGAAAGTTAAAAGTGAAAAGTGAAAGAGCGAAAAAGGCATGCACAACATATAGAAGAATGTCACAAAGAGGGAGAAAACATAAAAAAAAACAAGGGATATACGAAACAAAAACAAACATAAGAATAGTAAGGCATGTGTAAGTCAACCATGAAGCAAGGCATCCACCTCCCCATCTTGGTGGGGAAAAGTGGGAGATGGGCAACAAAGTTAAGGGACAAGGAAAATTGCATTACTAGGACAAGGCTAACAACCTCTTTCCCCACCGAGTGCAAGGATAGAGGGAGCCGAGATAGGTGATGAGAGGGGTAATGTAATAGTGAGAAGGAAATGTTCTACAAATATTACATGAAAGGGTATACGAGAGTGTACTATGGGTCAATAGGGTAGAAATCAAAACGGATGAAGTGATACTTATTCAGTATCTCTCATAGATGGTGATAGTCATCACTTTGATGGGTGAGAACACGATGATAAGCACAATGGGGTGCATTGGAATCTCTAGGATGGATAACCAACTTATTGCGATGAGGTAAGGTGATGAGGCCTTTGTTTAAGAGGATGCATAATTGTCTCTCACATTCAGGTGGTGGAGGGAGAGGAAACTTAAGTTTTTGCAATTTATATAGCCTCTTATGGTGGTTGGACTCACCTACTAGAAAGGATGGGATGGGAGCAAGAGGTTTTGAAATGATCAGAGGGTTATCATTGGTGGTAAGAGGAGATGGTGGCCTTTCCTAAGGAAGGAGAACATCCAAGTTGGGAGGGTTATCAAAGATTACTATTCCATCATTACAGAGCTTAAGGAACTCTCTAGGGTGCACTCAAGGATGAGGGGATCATGATAACTAATGCCTATATAGTGTTCATCATGTTGCGATTGGTCATAACATTTGTGAATCTCATGTTCATTTGTAAGATCACCACCATGTTTTCTTAAAATGGTGAACCCTTTGCCATAAGTTTGTTATAAATTAATGGGAGGGTGGGTGACCAGCTTATGGTAAAAGGGTTGAGAAGGGGTTGGGGTAGAGGGACTAGGCTCACCTTGGGTAGGTAGCCGAGTTCCGTCATGAACTTACGGATGAAGATAAGAAAATGAGTGAAGAAGTGAAAAGTGAGGCATCACGGGTTGGTTCATAGAGGGGTGAAAAGAAGCATTGGATTCAATGTTGTCAATGCACTCACTAAGGAACTGATACATGCTATCATCATCATCTTCAATGATGTCTACTTTGGTAGGGGGAAATTCATGGGGAGTTGGTTGAGAAAGAGTGGGTTTGAGGTCATTAGGATTAGTGACAAAGGCACAACTTGACATGTCCATTAGGGATTTGAGGGAGGTCCATAACTTCTTGAAGGAAATGGACATGATGAGGTTGAAGTGATGACAATAAATGGATCAAAATAACAGACTTGGAAAGGACCCCAGAGGAACAATTACATAAACTAGAAAGACAGACAAGGTGCTGAAAATGACAGAAAAAGGAATGCGAACTGTGTAGAAGGACTATGCCACCCAATGTGATGACTTAGTCCCAAGAGTGATATTTTTGAATTTTTTTTGTAATTTTGGGTGATGTTTATGGTTTTTGTGATGTTTAAGTTAAAACAGAAACTGAAAATGCAATTTTTTTTGTGTTTTCTTATTAAAAATGCAATGCAATGTGTAGATTTGTCATGAATTTTCACTAAATGCACTTTTATCACTAACCCTAGGATGCAAATAATGCAATATTTCAATGCAATGCAAGCTATATATAAGATGAAATAAAAAAAATAGAAAGGTAGCTAATGGTCTATGGTCGGGTTCACCAAAATGAACTGCCAAAAACATATATGTTCTAACAAGGGAAAGAGGATCCCTTTACTAGGCTCCTAGGGTTTATCACCCTAAGAGCACTTGGGTTAGGAATAACACTGTTTCCTCTTTGTTGATATGTGTTATGGTGAGGGTTCATTCAAAAAGGGGGAAGGATTTGATGATTGGTTTGTGCTAAGTGTGTGAAATGTGTGGCTATAAGTGAAAGTAAAATGAAACTAATCTAAATGTATGCAAATGTAAATGAAACAAAACAAAACTAATGCAAACCTACTCTAGAATGACCTAAATGTATGCTTTCTAGAAAATAATAGAGAGGAACAGAAGATGTGTACTTGTGAAAGTGGTGTGACAGTTGAATGCTCTCGGGATCTCCTAGAAAATGCTCGAACTTCGTAAAAGGACACTTACGCCAACTAGGGCGACCTAGTCCTCCAACTTGGAAATTCTGCCAAAACAAGTTTTAGAGAAATGGGTGCCCAAAAATATAGAAACCCTTTTTTGAGGCTAACACAAGGACAAGGTCACCAATAGGGGCAACCTAGTCCTGCTATATCTTTTCGAGGAATCAGGATTTGATTTTGTGGGTCTCGGTTGATGTTTCCCTTTTCTACAACAATCCGTGACAAGAACCCCTGAAAGTGACCTATAGATTGTACTTTTGTCCTTCCTAGGGTTTGAGGCTTGAATTTGACTTGAGGATAATGTTGGTACTTCTTGCAACACTTTGTCCTTCACCTAATCTGCATCAAAAGACCCGCAAAGACATGCAAAGACCAAAAATTGTTAGGGTTAGGAAATAGGGATTTGCCTAAGTCAAACCCATTTGTAGGTGATTAAACCCAAATGAGATGAAAGCAAAGGAAAGTAAGATTGAATGATAACACAATATAAATTTTTACCAAACCTTTATTGATGGTCTACAACATGCATGAGCAGTTCCAATGGAGATAACCTGAAAACCCTAGTGCTTGTATGCTTTCTTGTGAAGTCTTGGTTGTTTGAGGATTGAGATAAAGAGAGTAAAAGTGAGCTATGAGAGTAAAAATGAACCAAGATAGAGGCAAAATGGAGGTAGAAACCCTTATTTGTACATGTAAAACTACAATTTTCCCAAAATGCAACGTAATAGGCTGACCCTAGGGTTTAGGAGGCAAGATTCCCCTTGAATCTTAATTCAAATTTGAATTTTATGCCTAAAGGGACTAGGTCGCCCAAAGTGGTGACCTAGTCCACTAAGAAAATTTTTGGTGGTGGTCGAGAATTAGTTTATGTTTAATTAAGTTTATCAGATTTGCCTCCCGAAACACACCTAGGTCGGGACTAATGATGCATTAAAAGGGTCAATTAACATATAAAAAGGTTTTATTTAAGGGCGATGAGCCTAGATAAGTATGAAAATGCCACACAACACTTTACAACACTCTGTCTTAAAGCTTAGGAAGGTGTAAGAATATATTATTTAGGTGAATTATGTTGAAAGGGTCTTAGAAAAGTGAGGAAATGTATTACAACACTTCACAACACCTTAGTAAAATTCCATTATATCATTGATGAATTGCAAGCTTATAAGGCTGAATTAAGGTAATGAAGGCCAAAATGAGTGAAAAAGTGCCAAGGTATACACTTTTTGGTGACACAATTGCTGAGGCCATTTTCAATGAGATTGATAAGATGCTTAAAGCTAAAATTATTTATCACATACATCACTCTACCTGGGTAGCTAATATAGTTCCTATGAGAAAGAAGAATGGAGAAATAAGTATATGCATTGACTTCAAGAAACTAAATTAGGCATCTTTGAAGGACAATTACCCACTACCAATGATGGACCACATTCTGCAAATGGTTTCTGGCCCTGAAATGATGTCTATGCTGGATGGTTTCTTAGGCTATAATTAGGTTGAGGTAGCTGCAGAAGATTAGAATGAGACAACATTCAACACTCCCATTGGTGTCTTTTCCTACAACAGGATGCCCTTCGATCTTATTAATGCAAGAGCTACTTTTCAGAAGGTGATGGATTTATCCTTTGGTGATCTTAAGAATAAAATCATAGTGATTTATTTGGATGATCTAATATTTTTCTCCAAGAATAGGGCTAACCATTTGCATGTTTTGGAAATAGTATTACAACGTTGTAGGGAGGAGGGTATGTCTTTGAACCCTAAGAAATCTATTTTTGCTGTAACCGAGGGAAAAATCCTAGGTCACATTGTTTTGAAGGATGGAATTAAGATTGATGCAGAGAGAGTGAATGGAATCATGCAACTGGGACTACCAACTAACAAAGATGGTACCAAATCTTTTTTTGGTCATGTAAACTTTTTGAGGATGTTCATTCTTGATTTTGCTGAGTTGACAAAGCCCATCTCAGATATGATGAAAGACTGTCCAGTTTTTAAGTTGAGTAATGAAGGAAAACAATATTTTGTAGATATTAAGACCACAATTGAAAATGCACCAAATTTGGTTCATCCCGAGTTCAATAAAGATTTCATCATATATAGTTATGCCTTTGAACACACTTTTTTGGCCATATTACTGTAGAGAAATGAGCAAGGTTTTGAAGTTACTATCTCTTTCATGAGTACCCCTTTGAAGAAATATGAACTCAAATATTCATCACTTGAGAAATAGGCATATGTTGTCGTTAAAGCACTCAAAAATTTCAAGTTTTACATTGTCCATTCTCATGCTACTATTTTAGTTCCTGAAACTATGGTGAAAGGCATCCTTACTCAACAGGATATTGGTTGTAATAAGAGAGGATTTTTAATAGCTCAAATTCAAGAGTATGATTTAGATATTAAACCCACCAATCTAGTAAGAGGAAAGGGGCTAGCTAAGATGATTGCCAAAAGTAAACCAGTAGAGGAGGAAAAGTTACCTTTGATATTATTCACCAACACAATAGATGATTGGTTTTTTGATGTTTCCTATTTCATGACCTATGGCGATTGCCCATCACACTTATCATCTAGAGAAAAGAGGAACTTAAAGCTTAAAGAAAATAAGTATGTTCTCTAGGATGGAAATTTATACAAGAAAGGTGTGGATGGAACCTTCCTAAGGTGTTCTGATAAGGAACAACATAAAATATTATTGGAACTTTTTCACAGTGAGGTATGTGGGGGGCATTTTTCAGCTTCGGTGACAACCTTTAAAATCCCATGTCATAGATTCTATTGGCTAGGTATGTTCAAGGATGCATATGAATGGGTATCCAAGTGTGAAAAGTGTTTAAATTTTATCGGTAGACCGTAGTTGGCTACTTTACCCTTGAAGCCTGTGGTAATTGATGAGCCTTTCCAATAGTGGGGTTTATATTTTATTGGGCCAATCAACCCAAATTGAAGTGCAAGACATACACACATATTGACTGCTACTGATTATTTTAATAAATGGGTGGAGGCCATTCATATGAAAGTCACTACCATTGAGGTCATCTGTAAATTCTTAAAGGAGAACATTTTGGTAAGATTCGGCTTGCCCAAGAAGATTGTTGCCGATAATGCTAGCTCTTTTTCTTCTGCTGAGATTACTCTTTTCTGCTATGAATATGGTATTAACCTTTCTCATTCATCTGACTATTATCCACAAGGAAATGGGCATGCAGATTCAAGCAATACAAATCTCATCTCTATTATAAAAAATTTAGTTGATGAAAATCAAAGGGATTGGCATAAGAAGTTATATGATGCTCTTTGGGCTGATAGGTTTACATACAAGAGAGTTATTGGTATGTCCCCTTTCCAATTGGTATATGGTTTCAATAGTACTTTTCCTACACCATTAGAGATTTCTACCCTCAATTTGCAAAAAGCTATTGAACAATTCTTGACTGCTTTAGAAAAGCGGGTTATGTAAAATAAACTGGAAGAAGAAAGAGAAGTTGTAGTAGATAAGATCGCTAGACATCACAAGTTGGTGAAGATTTTTTTTGATATAAATGATAGGAAAAGGAATTTTGCAGTTGGCAATTTGGTTCTTCTTTGGGATAGGAGAAGAGAAGCAAAGGGGGTGCATAAAAAAATTGATTCTCTCTGGAAAGGGTCTTTCATCATCAAACAACTTGTTCTAGATCATCCATTTCAGTTAGCATATCCTGATGGTATTGTCCTACCTCTTGCCTATAATGGGAAAGATTTAGAACTTTTGGAATGATTGTCCTTTTGAGTCCTCCCTTGTACATAGCTTTTTTTTTTGTTTGCTCAGTTTTTGGTGGGTCCATTATTGACTCCGTCGCCCAATGAATAAGGTTGTATGTCATGGTTTTGGTTTCTCTATGTCCTATCAGTCTTGGTCCCCATTTGGAGCCAATGTTACATATGGTTATATTTCCTGTCATGTAATATTTAATCTCAAATTCCATGGTCTTTGTTTTCTCATATTTTTCCTAAGTCTAAGTTTTGGTCATTATCTTTGCCTTTGTCATGGGATCTTTGCATTTTCTAACCCCTTGTCGTGTGTTCCTTAAGTTCTAAAAATCATATGGTTGGCACACAGTGTTCTTAAGTCTAAGTTGTTGGGTTCTTGTTTTTTCCAAATTCTCGACTATTTTACTTGTTCCTTCTTGTTGGTGTCGGGTATGTCAGTCCATTGTATTGTCGGTGAATCAGAGGTTTTCCAAACTTCGTAACTCCCAATTTTGAGTTGTGAAGTTTCAATTGTCTATGACAAGGCGATGTGTTGTTCATTCACACATTTCAAGGTGCCACCTATATATTTAATGAGGCCTACAATACAACCTGGAGATGTCTTATCAAGAGTTTTTGTGAAACATGCCAATCTCGATGGTTTCTCTACTGAGGATTAAAATAAGGCATTACATTAATTCAGTACCAAACACATGTCTTATTATTTTTGCATGAAAAAGGGTGGTGAACATTTATTCATTCTAGTTCTCATTTTCACATCTTTTCTTTGCAATCATTTTTCAAGTGAGCAAGTTTTCCTTTGTTCACTGTGAGCTCATATAGTCTGAAATTAGAAATCATTGGCTAGGAGTGAGGGACACAAACTTGGGATCTTTCAGGTTGGATGAATTCTAGGCGTGATTGTAAAGAAATAGAAAATATACTATCGATGTGAAGCTATTAGAAAGTGGATTAGCTCATGCTAGAGGATTCCCTGAGGCCGTCTTGAGTGTGGACTTGGTTAGCACCCGCATGAGGAGATATATTCCAGGGACGAGAGAGATAAAATATATGGATGGAACCATTGTTGCCAGAATTTCTCCAGAAGTTGTTTCTCGTGCGTTGGGAATTCCTAAGAGGGTATCTGTAAGATAAATGTTGGTTGTTGCAGCCAATTTTTTTTTAGAAAATAGAGAAGACTAGTGCAGGAATTCCATACCCAAGGGCTGGTTGAAGTCTGAAAAGAGAGGTAAGTCCTAGTTACCCACCAAACTCAAAAGAACTCATTTTAAAGAAGAAATTGTGGATGCCATTGCTCTATTACATCGCATTGTTGGGAATGCACAAGTTGAGCCTTTTTAGGACTAGATGTGTCAATTTATCCTAGTTATTTATGATGAAAATGTGTTCATAGACTGGGCTAAAGTAATTTGTTTCCATTTAAATGAGCAACTAGTCAATTTCTAGAGAATGGTTACCTTCCATCTATGTTCCTGTTTGATATATGTTGTAGCTAGTCAAAGATCTTTCTGGCTAGGGCTAAAACCTTTGACACCACCAACTTATGGCATGCCTATGTACAAATATTATCCACAATTCACTAAGAAAGTCAGGATGGGAGAATATTGTTTCGTTAATGACACATTTCTAATGGAGGCTATGAGAAAGCTAGACAAAACCTTGAAATGCATTTTTCTCCTAAATCAATATCCCTGATATAAAAATTTGGGATCTTCTATATTCAGTTTGAAATATTTTCATATTTGAGAATTGGAGGTTATGAGAAAGCTCCGTTGAAACTGCCTAAGTATCTTGAAGATTTGCTGGTATTTTTGGAAGTCTATAGATATATGGCTTTGGTCAATGAAAAATATATGAACATGGGGAATTGAGGTTATCCTTTCTCGTTGGTTACTCCCTCTTTTACATGCAAGAACAATCAAGTAGCAAAGGGTGCTGAAAAATTCCTCAAAGAATACAACCTCCAATATTTATTCATGAGGGTAGGTTTTGATACTGAGGGTTTCGTGAATTAGAATCTACATGGGGAAACTTCATATCAATATCAACCCTCTATTCAATATTTTTGGGAGGATTGTGTAGATGAGAATGAGGTTTTAAAAAGAGATTACATGAGGTTGAATCTCTGAAAAATTTAGTTGTATGGCCTTTCAATTCAAGTCCCTGAAGATGCCATTGAAGATTTAGTGGTTATTGATCCAGAATATGATGCTCCGCTAGATAAATCTCATCCTAAGATAGACTGGAGTAAAAGTGAAACTTTTAACATGAACGTATGATCCACTCTAGTGTTAAATAGAACTCAAGATTGGTTAAGAGGGAAATGGAGGTGATCTACAGGCTCTACTAACGAGCTAGGATCTTCACAAAGGAATGAACACAAGTTTGCTCCAACTATTATAGTAGGTGCATCATCAGAAAGATTGGCTATCAAGTCTTCTAGTGCTAATTCACAATCTGGAGGCGATGGTGAAAAGCCTTAAGGGAAAGCTAAGTTGAAATCACTATGTGAGCAAGATAGTGTATCCACTCTAGTTCCTATAAGGAAGGTCAACCAAGCAAAGCCTGTGTCAGAGGATTCAAATGCCATTTTCTAGCATATTGTTGAAGGTAATATCTTTCCTCCTTTATCTGAAGTACCCTCTTCCCTAGGAGAGAATACATCCATCCTCCCTGTTGAATCAAAAGAAATTGTACATGTAAACAAGGATGTCATTTTGATAGAATCTTCCCCTTGTTGGTTGAAAAAGGCCGTGGAGAAGAAAATGAAATACACTCCTAGAAAAATGGTTGGAGTTGACACAGTTGCAAAGTTATTCTAGTCTTGCTGAAGACAAAAGGAGGCTCAAAAATGTCGAGGGTGTTGATAGATCCTGCCTCTAGGAATTAGATACTGGAAATTACAGACGCCATTAGGGACTTGAACAATCACAAGATAAATTAAGGAAATTATAAGATCACACAAAAAGACATGGGGCCTCAAACATTGGAAGGTGATGTATATCATGCAAAGTATTCCGTCAATGCTTTGATTAAATGTGTACAGGAAGAAAGGAAAGAAAAGGTGAATTTGCAGTCACAAGTCCTTGATTTGAAGAACTTCATTTGTTCTTTGATTCCCTCTACCATATTCGATGAAGCTTCAAGTTCTCAGGGAGTGGATATAGATGCATATTCTATGCAATAATTCAAGCGAAACCTTGGTTATTCTAGAGATGTTGATGAGTGGATTGATGAAATGTCTCAAGAGATTTCTCTTTTTATAAGTAAGTCTATGCTTTTTTACACCTAAGTTTCTAGAAAGGAGAAATGAATTAATAGCAGAGTTAAGACAGATTCAAAAAGATCAAACCAGTCTCTATGTTCTCTCTCAAGAGATAAAAGAGTTGATTTCCATGGATCCAATAAATTTGGTTAGTGAACAGATTGTAAATGATCCCAAGGAACTAGACTCTTCTTGGCCTAACTCACTTGATTGGAAATTGGGAATGTATGATAGGCTAGTAAATGAAATCTTTGAAGTCCTCGAAATATTTTTGGATATGTTAGTAGAAATTAAAGGCAATTGTCATGACTTGAAGGTTGATATCATGGATGAGTTTGATGAGAATATTTTGGATACTAGAGAGGTGTTCCTAAAGTTTAAAGAAGTGTTTAATAAAGAGATAGTAGATCTCGCTATTCCAACTAAGGAGTCCTTTTCAAAACTTGGGAGATTACTAGTCTATCTTGAGTCCTTCAAAATTGAAGCAAATAGGAGATCTCAAACTTTGGATAAATCTGAATCGGCTTTATCTAAGATGAGAACTGAATTACAAATCACTGTGACCCCGAGCAGTAAGCAAATACTTGCAATTTCTGCTAGGTACAAAGATTACAAGGCAAGGATGAAGGCACTGGATGAAACCTTGCAGAAAGAGGAAGTTGTGTCTATTGAAGATGAAGAGACTTAGGCGAGAGAATAGGAAGCGGTTCATCTTTAAATATTTCATGATACTTTAGTTTATTTTGGCTCATTTCTAAGTTTAAGACTTATTTTATTTGGTACAGTTACTTTCAAGAAACTGTTACCTGAAACAATTGGTGATGCTTTAATTATGGGGATTAGTTGTTGGTTTTGGATCTTTTGAGTGAACTTTGGTTTTCTCATTAGAGAAAAAAAAAACTTTGTTATCTAGATTTACTATATTCTAATATTCTAATATAGAAAACTATGGTGGAGTTTATGCATTCGTAATCATTGAATTATGGTGTATGAATTATTTTAGCTTATGTTGAATTTTCTTCTTTGAGTGATCTATCGTTGGAATGGTTGTTGCTTTTGAAGTTATCGCATGACTATAGTATGATTTATCTATGAATAAAAATGATGTGGTGGTTTGGATTCTATATTATGTCGTGGATTATTTCAGTTTTGTTACATGAATTCTGTTGATACCTTTAAAGCTTTCTGGTGAAAAGCCCCTTCCTTTGCTTGCTTTCTGGTTAAAAGCATCTCTAGTTAAAAGCTATTCATTGGATATCAAATGAAGGTAGTTGCTACCTTTTAAAATAAGCAGAGAATCAGTTAGAAAATTATATCATTACTGATTCAACTGTGGTTACATTTCTCACCTCTATTGGGCATGAGAAAACAGAGTTAGGTGATAAATATGTCAACCCAAAAATTTTTGGCGACTCTGCTGGGGACAACCCAGAATAAATATTTTTGTTTTTGCGAGATGAATTTCTCTACAGTTTGTAGTAATGGTTCTTCAAAAGTGCGTTGCCCCTCTTATTCAGCCTAATGTAGATTGGTTGGTTGGTGATCAAGAATATATAGTGACTTGTCTTAGAATTCTTTCTTGGCAACAAAGGATAAATAACCATCGATATCATAGAGCTAACAAAGTGTTGGAAGAAGAAGAATAACTTGGAGATATCATCAAATAAAATGCTACGTGCTTTGAGAATTCTCAAGAGATTGTGTTTATAGAAGACGTCCCACCTCCGACTGGAAGAGTAAGAGCTCCACCTGCACAAACCCCTAGAAACCAGGTAAATAATAGGAAAAACCCTGCTCAAAATCAGTAATAATCAAAAGTTGGTGACTCTGCAAGCCTATCTACATCTTTTAAAACCTGGCTTCCAAAAGATATACTAGGAGCAATAAGAAAAAAAAGGGTTTTAGATAAAGATTGAGTTCTTTGAAACCATTGATTTATTGTACTTTCCTCCCACTCGATAGGTTAGGTCCATTAGTAGGTCATCTTCTCCTCCTCCCTCTAAACTTATTGTGTCTGAGGTTTCAAAGATATCTTGTCAAAGTCTTCTTCTATGTGGTACAACCCTTCCTACACAATTTTTTTTTCCTTTGATTATGTCACAACTAGTCCCATGGGGGGCCGTTATAGGTCCTCTTACTTTTGGAGAAAATGCACAAATTCATGACTTACCTAGAGGCTCAAGGAAGATCATACCTCAATTCAACGGGGATGGAAAATTTTCTCCTGATGAAAATATAAAGGCTTTCTTTGCTACCTCATCCATTCTTGTAATTCAACATAAAGATGTTTCTATGAGGCTCTTTGTAGAATCTTTTACAGATGCTGCTGCTGATTGGTTTTATTCTCTCCCTAATGGTTCTATCATTAATTGGGCTACCTTGAGAATAAGCTCTGAGAATAGATTTAAGTCTGCAGAAAATGACCAAGTTCTGGTTGTCCAATTGGGTTCAATGAAGAAAGAAGTCCATGAGTCAATGAGAGATTTTGTGGCCAAATTTAATAAGTTGTACAATAACGTTTCTGCTAACATGAGACCTGGGGCTGAATTATTGAAAGCTATATTCATTAATACCCTTCCACTAGATGTGAGTTTTATTATTAAAAGGGAAGGTGCCACTGATATAGCTATTGCACAGACCAGGGCAGTATCTATAGAAGATGATTTGATAGTCTCTGGGAAATGGAAAAAAGAGTTGCAAAATGGTAAGCCATCACCGGTGAATTCTACTGACCTAGTCATTCAGAGATTGGCTAATGAATTAATTACTTTGAAAAGGAAAATGTCGAAGAAATCTTCACAAATGTGCTATCAAGATGTTCCCAAAAATTATCAAGGAGCTCTGAATAAAACTCTTTCACTATCGACACCAAATCAAAGATTGGCAATTGAAGGTCCTTCTTCCAGTAAGATAAATAATTTTAATTTCCATTTAAATTCAGATCATGATGGAGCTACTTGTCCTGAGATGATTAGGTTTATGCAGATGCTCACAACAAATGAGCTTGTAGTAGAGCCATATGTAGAGGATCCTAGTCCATGTCAGGATGTCGGCATGAACTTCTTTGAATTTGTAGTAGATATAGGATCAGGAGAAGAGGTATATGTTAGACTTGATAATCCCAATTGTGCTATCTTTACTAGAGCACAACTTGCAAAGGATGATCAAGACACTTTGTCGGCAACCCTGAAATACATCCTAACAAGACAAAAAAAGAAAGAATCAACTGCCCTTGGTAGTGTGCAAGTTGAGGTACCATCTTCTTCATCATCTAGTTCTTTTGATATAGTTGAGTCTTGTAAAAATGCTAAAGTTCAAATTTCACAAGCTGAATACTAGAGACTCAATCTCTCAGAGTTAGATAGATTGGTGAAATATGTTAAACAGGAACCCTCCCCATCTCATTGCAATGCTCAATTTTCTGATGATATTGAAGCCAATCTCAAGAATTAGATTTTCTCTAATACTATAGATAAACCCTTGAGTTATAGAATCCATTCATGAAACTAGAACCTTTGTTTATATCATTGTACACTACTGGTTTTAAGCTAAGTAATTATATTATTTGACTCTGGAGCTTCAAAAAATGTGATACCTACCCAAATAGCTAGAGGCTTGGGTCTATCCTATACTTTCTCATAGGGTAAATTTTATTCCATGGATGGGACACCAGTTCCTATTATAGGTCAAATCAAAGATGCTCAAGTAGCCCTCACTGCTTTTCCCAAAAAGAGACTAAAATTGACTATATTGGTTGCTGGAATTCCTGCAAGCTATGGTATGCTATGGAGTAGGAGTTTATGTAAATATTTGGGAGGAGAGATTCAGATGGATTGGTATCATGCTTTGATACCCTTGGATTGAAAGAAGATACACATGAACCCTGAACCTAAGGCCAAGTTTATGGTATTAAAATCTTGAGATCCAAGAGCAGATATTTTGTTTGTTGATACAAGACCAGGAACATATATGTGTGCTTTTGATCAAGAGAAAGACTTGAAATTTATTAGCCTTGATTTGGTAAGTCAATTATGGATGCTAGAATTTGATGGAAGTTGTGCTAATGTTGGCTCAGGTGTTGGAGTAGTTTTGATTTCACCTGATGGTTACAAGTTCCCTTTTTCTTTCAAATTAGAATTTTCTAATACTAATAATACGAATGAGTATGAAGCACTACTGCTTGGTTTGAATGTAGCCAAAGAAAAAGGTATTAAGAAGTTGAGGGATGTAGGAGATGAAAAATTGGTGGTAAAATAGGTGAGGAAGATTTACACTATTAAAAATAATTGGCTCAAGCATTATAGGAACAAAGTGTGGGATTGTATAGAGGATTTTGATGTTTTTTCTATAGAATATGTTCCTAGGGAATGTAGTACTAAGGCAGATTCTCTAGCAATCTCTACATCATTACTCTTGCCTCATCCATATTTTAAAGATGAGTCATATAGAGTTGAAATTGTGTATAGACCTAGCATTCCTGATAATGTGAATCACTGGCAATTGTTCAATAATGATCGACATATTATTGATTTTTTGGAGAAAGTTGAAGCCTTTGCTCACATCTATTTTGAAGGCAGTGATGACACAAGAAATTATGCTTTAGAAGGTGATATTGTGGCTCTAGATAAAAAGGAGACAAAAGTTATTCAGCTGAAGGGTAATAAGATTACGAAAGGTCTAGTCTCTCTGGAGCATTTATTTAATCTGAATGATCAATATTTAAAGAAAAAGGATAAGGTATCTATTGAATCATTTGTTGAGTATGGTAAAGTGAATATCAGTACGAAAGAAGATCCCAAGATGGTTTGCATTTGAAAGTGTTGTTCCAAGGAGGAGAGAGAGACTGATTTATCTATTGACACATTATAAGGATGTTTTTCATGGTGTTATGCTGACTTGAGAAAGTTTAGAAATGGAGAATTCCAACATAAGATTCCATTAAAGCCTGGTGCCACACCTTTTAGACAAAAAAAATAGAATTATAATCCAAAGGTTGTTGAGCCCATTTTCTATGAGATCGATAAGATGCTTAAAGATAAAATTATTTATCCCAATCACCACTCTACCTGGGTAGGTAATATAGTTCCTGTGAGAAAGAAGAATCGAGAAATAAGGATATGCATTGACTTCAGGAATTTAAATTAGGCATCTTTGAAGGACAATTACCCCCTGCCTATGATGGACCACATTCTGCAAATGGTTACTGGCTTCAAAATGATGTCTATGCTTGATGGTTTCTTAGGCTATAATTAGGTTGAGGTAGCTACAAAAGATCAACATAAGACAACATTCACCACTCCCATTGGTGTCTTTTCCTACAATAGGATGCCATTTAAGTCTTATTAATGTGGGAGCTACTTTTTAGAGGGCGATGGATTTATCCTTTGGTGATCTTAGGAATAAAATCATAGTGATTTATTTGGATGATGTAACAGTTTTATCCAGGAAAAGGGCTAACCATTTGCATGATTTGGAAATAATATTACATTTGTCACCTCTATAAGGTGTGATAAAACAGAGTTAGGTGATAAATCTGTCAACCTATAAACAGATAGACATCCTTCAATGTCTATCACTATTTCATGAATAGACAATTGATTTGGATTAGAAAAATATAAAACCATGAAAAAATATCAAAAGGCAATGAGGAAATTGCCAAAACATATATATATATATATATATATATATATATATATATATATATATATAAGTATATATTTGTATATGTACATATATATGTGTGTATGCATATATATGTATGTATATATATCTATATGCACATATATATATGTATATTAATGTATGTATGTGTGTTCTACATTTTTCATTTATCAAGATTTAATTTTCATTTATTGTGAATAGATTCAATTGCAGTCGCCATTAATGGATTATGGTGTTGAATTTTGAGTCTGTCAAGCAAAGAATTATTTACATATTCTAGTATATACACATACATATATATGTATATGTATGGGTATGTGCAAGATCAACATGGAAAAAACAAGCCCTTAAGTGGCAATAAAAAATTCAGAAAATCAAAGTTAGACAACTTGACGTAAAATTTTGAATAAGCTATCTATATTATTTAAAAAATATGTAAGAATAAAATCTGTAGAAAATTGAATGTAGTTTCTCAACTACTAGGTTTATTTAAAATAATGAAAAATCTATTTGGTGAAAATTTGAAATTTCAATGGAGTAGTACTTAAATTTCATGGAAAAAATACGAAGTGGGTGTCTGTTTGACCACCCTAACCACAATAAAATAGTAATCAATTTTTATAAGATTTTAGATACATGTAGAGGACTCATGTTCTACTATTATGTATATTTTTTTGTAATTTTTTTCCAAGTAAATAATTAATTATGAATTTTTTATTACAACTTTTAAAAAATATAAAAACTCGTATGTCTGACCACCTTAACTTGGTCAAAACTTCATGAAATTCAATTTTTTATTTTTTAATCTTATAGTATGTGAAGCATAGAATGTGACATATGTTTTGGATTCAAAAAATGTGATACCGTTTGAAAGTTGTAGATGTTTTTCAATCATCCTATCAACTGGGACTTTAGTGATAATTCAAATAGAAAATGAATAATAATTATTTATTAAATTTGAAGTAAAGCATAATTTATATTGGTGGAAAGCTGAGAATCTCCTTTAAAAACCCTTTTCATTTCATCAATTTTGGGTAGAAAAAAGTCATCAGCCGCATGGGCCATCATATCACTTACATATCACCATGTTTTGGCCCATGATGATCCTACACATACCCGTATATATATATGTGTGTGTATGCATACATATATATATGTATCTATATATATGTATGTATATGTAGATATGTATTAATAAATATGTATGTGTTTATATATGTATATATGTGTGTATATATATGTAAATACATATATATGTATGTTAATATTTGCTAATTTTAGTTTATTATGAATAAAATGAAGTGTAGTCATCATTAATGGTTTATGGTGTGAATTTTTAAGCCTTTCAGACTATTCATTTGCTCAGATTGTTTGATGAAGGTGAAATATTTGTCTGTTGAGAATGTTTATATCTATCATGTTGGGAGTAACAAAGGAGGCGCTTGTAAGTTCCTATATCTTTTACAAGTTGTGAATTCATAGTTTTTACATTTTTGCAATGATTTAATCTTTGGTGTTCCTTATCGATGAATTATTTTTATCGGTTGATCCCTATTCTTGCAATTTACTCATTGGATTTTGATGTTTTAGTGATGATTTGATGTAGCTGGATGTTTTGATGTTGGTAGTCTTAAAATGACGCTTATGTCATTTTTTGCAATTTATATTTTTTCAATCCAAATTAATTATCTGTACATGAAATAATGATAGGAATTGAAAGATGTCTATTTTTACACAATATATCTGATGTACCATTGATGTTTCAATCCATGTATGTCATGGATATCTTATACAAATAAGAATTCCTTCAAAGATGTCTATTTAGAATTGTTAAAATGAAGCTTGTGTTATTTTTGTTGGATGTTGTGGTTGAGTTGCTAATATGTGGTTGTCATTGATGTCAACACTATTAGAATAAAATTATTTAAGGCTATATATGTTGAGGATATTGAGAAAATTGAAATAAATATGTTACAGGTTGTCTGTGAAGCAATGAAGATTAGTATGGAGGAAAATTCAGTATGTTGTAAACTAGATGTTGTGGATTAAAGGGTTTGTTTTCAAGCCTATATATTTTGTACTCCATAAGTTTCAGAGGTGTGCATGAAGATCTGAGGAAGTTATAATTTTATGTGTTCTGACAGCTATTCTGCTACTACAAATGGTGTTCGTGGAAGAAGACAATGTGATTCTGGTAATTTGAGTAGTTGCGTATGTTCCTGTGACATTCATGGATGTTTCTAGATCATTTTCTATCTATGATTCACATTCACATTGATCATTGCGCTCGCCATCCAAGATTTTCTTTTGCATGTTCATGTTTTTCATGTTCATGGTCGACAAGGTGTTTGAAGCGTGTTGTGGATCTTCGAAGAAGAATCTTTGAAGGTGTTTCATTTTCAAGGATATTGTTTTAGGTCCCTACTATGTTGTGGCTGACTTTGGTTGATGCACATTGATAATATTTATTGTTTTGGGCCGACAATTTTCATTCATTCTATTATTTTGTTGAAGTCGACATAAAGCAATGTAATTTCTTGTTACAGATATATATAAGCGATTGTTTCTTCATTTGAGATGTATGTGGTGTGTGTAATGCAAAATATGCGAGTGCTATGTGTGAATAAGGTTCAGATCATTCGAATGTGGAGTAGAGTGTGAAGAAGAGTGAAATATAGTGAAGAATTATTCATGTGCATAACCAAAACTGTACTTAGGCATTTGCAAATGCTACTCTCTCAGTTCAATTTCTTCAGATGGTTTTAATCTAAATATTTTTTGTAAGACAATGAGTCTTCCTTTGAGTAGTGATCTCTAGGCAATGCACCTAAATGCATGTGCATTCCTCTTATATTATTCTTATAATTTTAATAGGGTATAACTTGTGGATTAAACTCCACCATGGTTTTTCCCCTAACAGGGTTTCCACGCAAAAAAATCTTGGTGTTATGTGTGTTTCTAATGTTTGTTGATTCATGCTTTCATTGTTAATAATCAGATCTAAGAATTAAGGTTAATAAGATTAAGAAGTTCAAAATTTTGAGACAATTTCTTGATTCCCCCCCCTCTCAATTATCTGCCCTTGTGTTGCCAAAAATTGGTATTAGAGAAAGTTCCTTGGAATAATTTTAAAAACTTGAGGTGATCCGAGATGGCGGCATACAAGAAGGATAGTTCAAGATTTGATGGAACAAAATATTCTTTGTGGAAGACTCGAATGGAGTGTCATTTGAGATGCATTGGCTAATCCTACTGGCACATTACATGCAATAGGTATGTCATCCCTCCAAATGGTCCTACTACTACTGCTGAGATTAGGGATGTTTAATATAAAATCAGGGCTAAGGAAGCATTGTTGAGTGCTTTGACTGATACTGAGATGGCAAATGTTATGGATCTGAAAACTGCTTATGAGATCTAGAAAAAGTTGGAAACTTTATATGAAAGTGATGCTAATGTGAATATGGCTAAGCTATAGTGTCTGAAATGAAAATATGAATTGTTGAAGATGGGAAATGATGAGAATATTGTTACTTACATGCAAAGAGTGAATGAACTTGTGTGTGGTCTTAGATGTGATGGTGGATAGGTAGATGAACATGGGATTGTTGCCAAAGTGCTTAGAACTTTTCCTGATGCATACAAAATTAAAGCTACAACCATTGATGAGCTCCAAACTATGACAAATATAACCAGAGATATGTTGGTTGGTAAACTTACTACTTTTGAGTTGAGTGAATTCAATGATGCCCTTCTTAAGATAGAATCTTCATTCAAAGCTACTACTTTCGAGAGACACAAGCAGAGATATGATCTAGGTGAAATTTATTCTATAAAAGTATTCAGATATGAGGAAGAAATGAGACAAATTGAAGAAGAATAAAGAGAACTGAATGATCTTGAAGCACTTATTGTCAATAGGGAATCCAAAGGAGAAGGTAAGTATAAATGAAAGTTTCCTATTAAATGTTTTTCTTGCAACAAGATAGGTCATTTTGCAGCAAGGTGTCGAGAAAGAGTTCCTAAGACAAGACCTTACAAGCCTAAATTTCAAAAGAAGTGTTACTATGCTACTGATGAAGGTGTGACACATGATGAATCTGAGAAAGGGAATGCAAGTGAAGATGAGTTTGTGTTTATTTCTATCAAAGAAAACAATTTTGTGTCTACTGAATCTACTAGTTGTACAAATGTGGAGAAATCCCTAGTTGCCTGAGTTGAAGAAAAATATGAATGGGTAATTGACATTGGATGTTCACATCACATGACAGGTGATAAGAGTAAATTTGTAAGCTTGGAGAAGTATGATGGTGGTGTTGTAAGATTTAGTGATAACAATGGTGGTATAATCCATTGTAGAGGATGTATTTCTTTTGATGATGATGTTCTTTATGTTGAAGGTTTGAAGCATAATATTCTGGGTGTTGGACAGATGGTTGATAAGGGTTACAATATTCAATTCAAAGACGGAAAGTGTAGCATACTGAGAAGTTCTAGAAATTTGATTGCTTCAAGTACAAAAACAAAAGCTAACATCTTTCATCTGAATGCTGGTAGTAAAAGTTGTCTGATTGCTCAGGTTGATGAAAGTTGGTTATGGCATAGAAGAATGTGTCATGTAAACTTTGACAACATTATCAAGATAAGTTAATCATAGGTAGTAAGAGATCTTCCTAAGTTGGTGAAGCTTACTAATACCATATGCAAGGAATGTCATTTGGGAAAAAAAACTAGAATTTCATTTCATGAAAAACAACATTGTTCAAATGAATTGTTGGAGCTTGCGCATAATGACTTGTGTGGCCCTACTAGAATTAGAAGTCTACAAGGTTACAGGTACTTCATGTTGGTTATTGATGATTACTCTAGGATGATGTGGGTTACTTTCTTAAGGGAGAAATCTGAATCTCTAGAAAAATTCAAGTACTTTAAGGCTATGGTTGAGACAGAGACAAGTCTGAAGATTAACTATCTGAGATTAGATAGAGGTGGTGAATTAACTTCCGGTGAGTTTAATTCTTTTTCTCAAGAGCATGGGATAAAGAGACAATTATCTGCACTATGGACCCCTCAACAAAATAGATTTGTAGAAATAAGGAATAGGACAGTTCAAGATGTTGCTAGAACTATGATGTTGGAAGGAAATGTCCCTCATATCCATTGTAGAGAAGTTGTGAGTATTGTTGTCTTTATTATTAACTGGGTACAAGTCAAAGGTAATACTAGTAAGACTCATTTTGAGCTATGGTTTGTTCATAAGCCTACTATTAGATATTTCAAAATCTTTTGGAGAAAATGCTATATCAGGAGAGATGAAGATCTAGGAAAGTTTGATGCTAGAAGTGATTAAGGAATATTTCTTGGTTATTATACTAAGATCAAGGCCTACTGGTGCTACAACAAGAGATTGAAGAAAATGGTTGAAAGTGAAAATGTTAAGGTTGATGAAGACATTTCTAGACCCTTCAAATCCTATGGATATGATTATGATGATTAGAATGACATTACAAACAAGATTCAAAATTCAAATCAAGTTTAGATTGTTCTGGTGAATCAAGAAGAACAAGAAGAAGAAAAGACTGGTGAAAGTACAAAAGAGAGACCTCAAGAGCCTGAAATTCAAGAACACTCTAAGACTCCAAGGTATGTGAGATTGAACCATTCATAAAATTAGATTATAGGAGATAAGAACAAAGGTGTTCAGACGAGGAGAAGAATTGTAGAAGAATATTGTTTAATTTCAAAAGATGAGACAAGTAATGTCAATGAAGCATGCAAAGATGAACATTGGATTGAAGCTATGAAAGAAGAACTACATCAAATTGAGAAGAATAATACATGGATTATTGTTCCTAGACCTAAAGAAAAAAATGTAATTGGAACTAAATGGGTCTTTAGAAACAAAATGAATGAACAAGTTGAAGTTATCAAAAGAAAAGCAAGACTAGTATGTAAATGATACTCTCATATGGAAGATATTGAATTTGAAGAAATCTGTGCTCTTGTTGATCGAATTGAAGCTGTGAAATTGTTTCTTGCTTATGTTGCTTATAAAAACTACAAATTTTATCAGATGGATGTCCAGTCAACATTTCTAAATGGTGAATTAGAGGAAGAGGTGTATATTGAGCAACATGATGGATTTCAATTGACTGATTAGGATGATATGGTTTCTTGGTTGAAGAAAGCATTGTATGGACTCAAAAAAGCCTCTAGAGCTTGTTATGCTAGATTAGATAAGTACTTGATGAAGCTTGGATTTAACAAAGCTACTGTTGATAGTAATCTGTATTTCAAAATTGATGGTGATAAATATTTGTTTGTGGAAGTCTTTGTTGATGATATCATTTTTGGAGGAGATGATGGTTTGTGCATGAAGTTTCCTAATGAGATGAAAAATGAGTTTGAGATGTCAATGATTGGAGAGTTGAAATTATTTTTGGGATTTCAAATTACTTAGGTAGATAAAGGGATCTTTATATCTCAGTCCAAGTATGTGAGAGAACTGCTAAAGAAGTTTGGTATGGAAGATTCAAAACCAGGCGGTACACCCATGGTGACCGGATGCAAGTTGACATAAGATGATGATTCTATGAAATAAAATTAGAATAGATATAGATCAATGATTGGTGGATTGTTGTATTTGACTCCAACTAGCCCTGATATCATGAATGTTGTGTGCATTGTTGCTAGATTTCAAGCCAATCCTAAGGAATCTCATGTGACTACTGTGAATAGAATTTTTAGATAATTGAGGCAAACAATTGATTTTGGCCTATGGTATCCTAAAGATGATTATCTTACTTTAAGTTCCTTTACTGATGCTAATTGGGTAGGATATGTGAATGATAGGAAAATTACTAGTGGTGGTGCATTTTCTTGGGAAAGAAATTGATTTCAGGGCTAAGAAAAAAGCAGAATGTCGTTTCCTTATCTACTGTAGAGGCATAATATATTGTTTTTGCTAACAATTGTACTCAAGTGTTGTGGATGAAGCAGATGCTAAAAGATATAAGAGTTGTGTATGATGAGCCTATTTCCATATTCTATGATAACTCAAGTGCTATAAACATTTCTAAGAATCCCGTGTTGCATTCAAAGACAAAGCATATATCTATCAAGTACCACTTTTTGAGAGATAAAGTGAGTGATAAGGAAGTCAGACTGGAGTATGTCCCTACTAAGGAACAAATTGCAAACATCTTTACTAAGCCTTTTCCTAAAGATAATTTTGAGTATCTTATAGAGAAATTAGGGGTGATTACCCCTCCTAATCAGAACTAAGATGCATAGTCTTTGCATTAGTCTGTGCATTCATAGTCATATCTTGATCCATATTGATGTTGTGGTGGCTGCTACTTAGGGGGAGTAGTCAGATGATTCAGATATGTGGTTCAAAGCTTGTGTACCTTTTCCATTGATGTCAAAGGGGGAGAAGAGTAATGTGAAAAACTATGGAAGAGCTAAAAGTAAGGGGGAGAAGAATAGTATGAGAAGAGCAATGTGTAAAGGGGAGATTTTTGAAAGAAGAGTTAGTTTCATTGATGGTGTATTTTTCACATCATGTGTTGCCATCAATACCAAATTGGGAGATTGTTGGATGTTGTGGTTGAGTTGCTAATATGTGGTTTTCATTGATGTCAACACTATTATCATAAATGTCTTTAAGGCTGTATATGTCGAGGATATTCAGAAAATTGAAATAAATATGTTATAGGTTTTTTGTGAAGCATTGAAGATTAGTATGGAGGCAAATTCAATATGTTGTAAACTAGATGTTATGGATTAAAGGGTTTATTTTCAAGCCTATCTAGTTTTTACTCCATAAGTTTTAGAGGTGCACGTGAATATCTAAGGATGTTATAAGTTTTTGTGTTCTAACAACTATTCTATTAGTACAAATGGTGTTCATGGAAGAAGACAATGTGATTCTCGTAATCTGAGTTGTTGCGTATGTTCCTTCGACATTCATGGATGTTTCTAGATCATGTTCTATCTGTGCTGCACATCCACATTGATCATTTCTCTCGTGATTCAAGATTTCCTCTTGCGTGTTCATGTTTTTCATGTTCATGGCTGACAAGGTGTTTGAAGCATGTTGTGGATTTTTGAGGAAGAATATTTGAAGGTTTTTGATATTCAAGGATATTATTTTAGGTCCCTACTATGTTGTGGCCAACTTTGGTTGATGCTCATTGATAATATTTATTATTTTGGGCTGACAGTTTGTATTCATTCTATTATTTTGTTGAAGATGACATAAAGAAATATGATTTCTTGTTGTGGATATATATAAGCGATTGTTTCTTCATTTGACATGTACGTGGTGTGTGTAATGCAAAGTATGTGATTTCTATGTGCAAATAAGGTTCATATCATTCGAAGGGAGAGCATAGTGTGAAGAAGAGTGAAAGATAGTGAAGAAGTGTTCATGTGCTTAACCATAACTATACTTAGGCATTTGCAAATGCTACTCTCTCAATTCAATTTCTTCAGATGGTTTTAATATGAATATTGTTTGTAAGATAGTGAGTCTTCCTTTGAGTAGTGAGCTCTAGGTAGTGCGCTTGAATGCATGTGCATTCCTCTTATATTATTCTTAAACTTTTAATAGGGTATAACTTGCGGATTAACCTCCACCGTGGTTTTTCCCCTAACAGGGTTTCCATGCAAAAAAATCTTGGTGTAATCTATTTTTTTGATGTGTTGTTGATTCATGCTTTCACTGTTAATAATTAGATTTGAGAATTAAGGTTAATAAGATTAATAAGTTTGAAATTTTGAGAAAACTGATTCACCCCCCCCTCTCAGTTGTCTGCCCTTGTGTTGCCAACAATTTTTCCATTGGCAATTGGTGTTTTGTTTGCTAGTTTTGTATTTTCACAATTGCAATTTATTATTGGGAGCAATGGAAGAAAAAAAATCATCATTTTCTAATGATTTCTTGCTATACATGTGTTGTTGCTGCAAATTTTTATGTGGACATGTGGCATTGTTAATAGTGGCCCACGTGCTTCATGCATATGATCACATTTTGCATTTATTTTGTCCTAATTTTTACTTATTGTAAGATTCAAGTGTAGTTGTCATTAATGGATTACAATGTTAAGTTTTATGGATGTCAAGAAAAAAAGATCTTGTGCATATATATATGTGTACATATATAAGTTTGTATACATATATATTTGTATATGTATATATACATATATATTTATATATGTACATATATATTCGTATATGTACATATATATGTGTGTGCATATATATATGTGTGTATTTATGCATATATATATGTATGTATATATATATCTATATGTACATATATATATATATATGTATGTATGTATACATATGTGTGTTCTGTATTTTTCATTTATTAATATCCGATTCTTATTTATTGTGAATAGATTTAAGTGCACTCACCATTAATAGATTATGGTGTTGAGTTTTGAGTCTGTCAAGGAAAAGATTATTTGCATTGTTTATTACATGTATATATATGAATTTATAGATATATAAAAGTACATTTACATACAATATTTTCATATTTATGTATGTATATATAGTTATGTATATATATAAGTATACACATATATATGTGTATATGAGTGTATATACATACATATATATTTATATATATTTATGTATATGTATATATATGTCTGTATGCATATATGTATGTATGTATACATATGTTTTTATATACATGGATGTGTTTATATATGTATGTATATATATGTATATATATATGTATGTATGTATATATATATATGTATATATGTATATCTGCATATTTATGTGTATTCATATGTACGTATGTATACATATATATGTATGTATGTATGTCTATATATATGTGTGTATGTATGTGTACATATATATGTGTGTATATATATATATATATGTCTACGCATGTGTGTGTGTGTGTGTGGGAAAAGGCATGAACCTATTATTTGTGCATATGCGTGTGGAAAAAATACTAAATAGTTTTAGTCATTGACACAAAGAAACTATATGATAGACAGTTTCAAAAGTTTTAGATGAAATTGGTGCAAAATGTTAATTTTCTATAACCACATGTTAGATACATGCGTAATGTTCAACACCCTTTTATTTAGAAGCATGGCATAGGGTGTTTTCCAATGGTCATTGATTTTAAATGAATCTATGCCAAATGTTTATCATTTGGAATATTACCTCCGTTATAGAAATTGATATACTGCTACAACAATGTGGAGAGGTATGCTCTGAACCAATTTATGCATTTGTGAATACTATGGCATGAGATGTGTAAGAAAGAGAACACAATATTTACTGCACAGTGATTGTTCTAATAGCTTTAACAATTACATCCACACTAAGTTTGTAAAGTAATACATTTAAAAAATTTCAAATTAATTGTATGTGCTTGAATCTTAGCTTTTGCTACAATGACATTCACTTCATAAGTTTTTTGAAATGTGCTACACATTTCTTTTCCCCATATATGATGCATCACATTTACATAGCCTAAGTTATTTTATCTTTGGTTTATGATTGAGTTTGGTTCTAGTCTTGCTGCTATACCAAATGTACTGCCAATCAAATGGATTGGTTTTTAATTTCGTTCAATAATAAATAAAAAGCTCACACGGCTTTAGAATTTCTTAATTTTATGATAAAAAAATAAGTATTTCGATAGTTAAATATATTGATCAAATATCTAACTATTATTTTCACTATGTGGTTGATAAGCATGATAAATTTTCCTCCAGGTAAATTACAATTTCATTTCCTTTTATAGGATTAACACTTATACTTAATCCATTGTAGTATATGTTTGTGACCTTGTCTTTGAACCATTTTTGAAGCTGGTCATAGATAGAGAGACTAAAATTGCACAAGAATTTGCATCTATGACAATGTCCTCTAATGAGGAAGTAGATATAAGCATTGAAAAGTTCAAGTAACATGTGAGTAAAATTTTAATTATTTTGTTTTATATATTAATTTTTAATTCTTCCCTGAGTCGTGTGAAGTATGGACATTAAGATTAAAGCTACAATGAACAATGCAGCGTCTTTTCCCATTTTTTCTTATTTAGTCTTCTTATGCTTTTTACAAGATTATGGATATAGTATTACAAATCTATAGTCTATCTAATGAGGCTTTGTACCTTGAGAAATGTATGGATTTAGTATTAGATTACAATTCAGCTTTATTTGGGATCATATTTTGTGATTTGAACAAAATTCATATTTATTATGTGCTACAGACATGTCCTTGTTAGATGTTCTCTAATGAAGTTGATGTGATCTATGTGAAGTGCAGTAGAGACTCTTTCAAATTTTATTTTATTCTTGGCTAGCTTTCAGTGAGTGGCTGACAATTGTTCCTAATTTTGTAGTCATAGTTATAATAGTTCTATATATTATGGGACATATTTCCCTTGCTCACATGAATCTGTCCACTAGTGTTGCTTCTTCAAATGTTGGAAAGCTACGTCTCAAACAGGTAGCTAGAATCGAGAGCATTAAAATAATATTTTCCTGAAGTGATTTTTGAGTTTGCTAGCTACATCTATTGATTGCCTTATAGCAGTAAACTATTGCTTCTATTATCAAGGAACCTATCAATCTTAATAGTAAATAAAATCTATGTAAGTATGCATTCCAATTTCAAATGAGACATATCAACTACTATCAACAATATGAATTATCCATGAAAGATATCCATAGTGATTTATTGAACATGTGCATGATGTCCATGGATCAAGTAATAGACATAGCATTAGGTATATCTTGAATAGGAAGACATGTTTCATTACTTTTCTTGTTTCATGAACATACAATTAATTTAGATTGAATGGAAAATTTGCATAAAAAAAAACCAAACTCTGTTTTAATAAAATAATGCCAGAAACCATAAGATGCATTTTAGTACCATGATTTCTAGCGAATGCATCGATAGGTAATAACGTGTAGAAAACATTGGTATTCGTAGCAGTAATTGTTACAAACACCATGAGAAAATTATGAAAAGCATTTGTGACACCCAAAACATGGTTAAAACAACACAAGTTCTTTAAAATGATGGAAATATATTTGTTACAGTATACATACGAATAAGATAGTTATAAATCATCTCAATGGAAATAGATTTTATATCGATAGATTTTTCAATTATTTAGAACTAATTTTCATTTGATAGATTTAAGTGTAGTTGACATGCATGCTTGCCACACAAAATATTAGTTCCATTTTTAGTGATCATTAACATAGGATTTGACATTAATAGATTATGGTGTTAAGTCTTTAACTGAGCAAAAAAGATTAAGCCATAAAAACTATTACAGGGACATAGAAGTAAAATATAAAATGACAGTGTAAAAGATATAACAACTTACAAATGCCTCCTTTTTAGCTTCTAATAAACACAAATATTCTATTTTTAATATTTTTGTTCTTCTCTATTGTTGAATGTTTTTATGGCTTAATGTCTCTAAGAAAATCCCTAGACTCATACAAACACACAACTATATTTCCAATAGGAATAATTCTCATTTTCATTTAATAGATTGAAGTGTAGCTGACATGCATGCAAGTAGAGAAACAATTCCTTTATTAATCATGACTAGTAGAGAAGTCAACATTAATGAATTATGGTGTTAAGTATTTAACTCAACAACATAGACTAACCCATAAAAGCAGTCAAAGATAGTGAAGAATAGACATTAACCCATAAAATGCAGACAACAAAAAATAATAGATAAAAATATTGCTAGTTGATGAAATGATTTTATATTGAGGCTTTTTTCTTTTATTTAGACCCGATTTTAATTTTCATTTAATAAATTGAAGTGCAGTTTGTATGCATGCATGCAAAGAAAATATTAGTTCCATTCCTAGTGAATGAAATGAAGAGAAAAGATAGAAGATAAAAAATCTAATATGAAAGAAGAACTGGATGTCCCCAATGAAAAAATATTGCATATTGATGAAATATTACATATTTTATAGTGACAGATTTTGCATTTATCCAAAACTAATTTTTATTTCACAGATTGAACTATGGTTGGCATGAATGTGTAGTAGACAATAGAATAGTTGCATTGTTAATGGTGGTCAAAAAAGAACTCAACATTTATGAATTATGGTGTGATTTCTTTAAATGGATAACAAACATCAATCGATAAAAGCATGCAATGATAAGGATCAAGAGAGATTAACCCATTAGAGAGAGATAAAAAAATGAAATGATAGTGTAAACGTATAGAAAATTTCAAACTCACAAGAAATGGGTTTCACTCTCATCAAACAATCTGAGCAAATGATTAGACAATGTAGAAAAGAAAATGTAAGAGGTATAGGAAGTTACAAATGCCTTCCTTTTTGACAGATTTCATTTTCATTAAATAATTTGTAGAAATGATTAGATGATGCAAATAATCCTTTGCTCAAAAATATTAAAACTTGATACCATAATCGATAAATATTGACTACACTTCAATCCACTGAAAATAAATGAAAATTAGTGACAAGGAATGCTAAATGCCCTTGTTAAAACACCACACATTGAAACAAACATTTGGTGCCAAGACACAACTATATCAAAGAACATTAGAAAGCTATGAAATATTTGCATTAGAAATAAAAAATTTCCAATTGATGAAATGATTTCATATGGAGACATTTTGTACTCACCTATGCCTAGTTTTAATTTTCATTTAATAGATTGAAGTGCACTTGACATGCAAGCATGCATAGAAAAGATTAATTCCAATATTTATCATGGTCATAAGAGAAGATGGCATCAATGAATTGTGGTGTTAAGTCTTCTAATCAAGAAAAAAGACTAATCCATAAAATCACTCAAAGATAGGGGCGAGTAGGCATTAACCTACAAAATTCACAAATTAACAAACAATAGACATTAACCCATAAAATGTAGAGATGTAAAAAACTATAAAATGACACTGTAAAAGATATAGGAACTTACAAATGGCTCATTTTTTCTTCCAATACAATAGACATAAATCCTCTCAATAGACAAATTTCACCCTCTCAATCATTTTTTACATGTTTGCAATGGTTTAATCTCTGTTGCTCATTATCAATCTATGTTCTTATGGATTAATCTCTATTTTTGCAATTTTGTCATTGGATTTTGATACTTTGGTCATCATTTTATATTTTTCCAATCCAAATTAATTGCGTATTCATGAAATAATGATAAACATTGAAGGATGTCTATCTGTTCAAGATATATTTGATTTACCATGGATGTTTTGATGCATGTGCATCATGCATGTAATCTGAGAAAATGAATAAACAATTCAAATAATACTTTGCTCATCGGACTTAAAACATCACACCATAAGCCACTAATGATGCTTGCACTTCAGTCTACTAACAATAAATGAAAATTCACAAATAGTAAATGCAAATGTACTGCTTAAAACACCACATGCCACCAGAAACAGTGGGTGTGAAAACACAACTATACCAAAAAACCCATGAAATATTTCCAACAGAAAAGTTCATTACAATAATTAAATAAATTACAAAATGACAAAACCACGATGAAAATACCAATAACTAATGAGGAAATTGAAAAAAAATTAATAATTTTCTTTTAATAAATTAATCCCCAAAACATCTACATAGTAATATACATATTTTATCAGAACATTTTTTTGATGCACCATTTTAATAGGAAAAAATCAACTGAAAACATTAGTACACACGATAATAGACATCGGCGCACAAAAAAGATTATAAAAAAGCACAAGGAAAACAACCAAAATCCAATGAGAAAATTACAAAAAAAAGCCAAAGTTTACAATGCAGAAAATAATCCCGCAAAATATAATGAAAACCTCATAATTGCGTAGAAAATTATGATAGGCTTATGCATTACTAATGTTTTGTTTCTATACAAATTTATTCACTACAAATGTTTTTGTGGATAGGTAACATTGTTCATAGTTTTTCACATGCCTTGTCTAAAACTGGTGCTAAAGTTAAGTGTTGGAAATTGGAATGCATTTTTATATAGATTTTCTATTTATTATTAAGATTCATAGGTTCCTTGTTCTTCTTAGGTGGTGGTTGTTACTCAGACCATTTTCTATGTATGTGAGTACATAGGAGATCAAGTTTATAACGTGCTATGGTCTAAATTTGTAAGTTCACTCTATTTTTTAATCCTATTTTATATAATCATGGCCTATTCTTCCGACAAGAAACTTTTTCTAGTTAAATATAGAAAATCTACTAGATTACAGTTATAGTCATGCATCAAGCCTATTTTCTTGTGCTATTCTTTGCAACTATATTCTTTTTAAACTTTTGGCTTCTCCTAATTTAAGCTTTATCCACTATTGTTATGTTCTGCTTCTATATTATTATAGTTTCATTCAATAAAGATATTTTATACAATTGGTAATTTCATATTTCAATGAATATTTCACTTATGTTTGTAGTTGTACATAAAAGGAATTGACAACTTGCTTCCAATCATTTGTAATGGACCATGTTTCACTATAGGAATCAAATGCAATAAAGAAGAAACCTTTTGTAGGATGACATTCATGGTTAGAAAGTAGAGACTATAGAAATTGACCAGCTTCACAAAATTCAAAACCTTTGTGGTTATCTATGCATCAATATTGGTCACTGCTACTCTATTCGAGTTACTAGTAATCAATTACCAAAGCTTGTATTAGAAAGCTACGCTTATGTTTTTAATCGTATCAAGGAAAATTATAATTTTGTATATATAATTTTAATTCCAAAATTTGGTAAAGCATAGTTTTCATGGACCTTGAAACACTTTGCTAATTAGATGTTGAGACATTGGAATTGCCTTGGACAATGCAAAGTTACTGCTCCTTAGGAATTGAGAGCACCAAATTTTCTTGCATATTGTATTTCGTAGTTTCCCTTCCCACATCACATAGACATGGCATAATATTCTTTTTTTCTTTGATGGTGCACATTGTCCATTGGTTTTTTGAACCAAATAGATAAAGCATAATACCCTTATATTTGGAAAAGTTTCTATTGTTTACAAATTGATAACACATAATTTGCTTAGAAATTCCAAGATTGTAATTACATTAATACATATATGTATATATATACATATTTATATGTATATGTATGTATGTGTCTATGTATATATATGCATATGTCTATGTGTATGGATATATGTATCTAGGCTCAAACCATACATGAATTTGAAAATTATAACAAGATTACTACCAAAATTGATCAATTTATTTTCTTATGCTTAATTTCCTTTCTTTTGCTAAATTCATTTTCCATTGCTCAATTAATTTGGTTTCTTTTTTGTATATTGTGGACTAGATAGGATTTCCAATTCTATGATATTATGCCACATTTTTCATTTTTATCAAGATCAACATGTGAGTAATAAATAATCATGCTTGTTTCTATTTTTCTTGTTTTCATATATCTACTCCCTTTCTCTATTGTCCTAAAAAAAGTTTCATTCTAGCCACGTGAATTGATATTAATAATTTGTTGTTGTGTTGTAAGTTGTTTAACACATAATAGTGGACCAAAAACTATAGTTATGAATTCTGTGTTGCTATTGATCACAGTGAGTAATTGCCTCATTAATTCTTCTTTGTATGTATTCAATATTTCAAGCTTCACACATTATTCTATAGTTATTATTGTACTAAGTGGGTATGTGCAGGATCATGATGGGCCAAAAAGTGGCGATAACTAAGTGATATGATGGCCCATGTGGCTGACGAATTTTTTTTACCCAAAATTGATGAAACGAAAAGGGTTTTTAAAGGAGATTCACAACTTTCCACCAATATAAATTATGATTTACTTTGAATTTAATAAATAATTATTATTCATTTTCTATTTGAATTACGACTAAAGTTTTGATTGATAGGCAGATTGAAAAACATTTATAGCTTTCAAACGGTATCACATTTTTTGAATCCAAAATATGTGTCACATTCTATGTTTCACATACTATAGGATTAAAAAAATTAAAAAAAGAATTCATGAAGTTTTGACCAAGTTAAGGTGGTCAGACATACGAGATTTTATATTTTTTAAAAGTTGTAATAAAAAATTCATAATTAATTATTTACTTGGAAAAAAATTACAAAAAATAATGCATCACATCAAGAAATGAGTCCCCTACTTATATCTAAAATATTATCATTTTATTGTGGTTAGGGTGGCCAAACAAACACCTTCTTCTTATTTTTTCCCTGAAATTTGAGTACTAGTGCATTGAAATTTCAAATTTTCACCAAATAGGTTTAAAAAATGAAAAATAAACCTAGTAGTTTAGAAACTAAATTCAATTTTCTACAGATTCTAATCTTACATATTTTTGAAATAATATAGATAACTTATTCAAATTTGTACGTCAAGTTGCCTAACTCCGATTTTCTGAATTTTATTGCCACTTAAGGGCTAGTTTTTTCCATGATGATCCTGCACATACCCAAGTAGTGTCAATACAATTCATATCTTTTGTCCTTTCACATGAAATCTACCAATATGGTTACAAATAATCGTATTAAAAGAAAAAAACTACCACAACAAAAAATTATAGTAGAAACCTACAAACCAAGCATGAATTCACCTTTCACATCAATTGATGAAGCTCTACACTATGCACATTGTTTTCAAATTGAATTGTTCAATTACAAAGTTGGTGATTGCCTATTTGACACAATACATGTTTTGCTTCATTTCTATTATACATCAAAACAACTACATAATGGTTTCATGGATCATTTCTTAAATTGTCTTCACAATCATTGTACTATAGCTTTATGCTCCTATAATATTGACTTGCACTTAACAATGCTAAAGAGTTTGCATAATATACATAAAATAAAATGTATCTACAAAGAATGAGGCTTTCAACCATAGAAAGAAACGATAGTGGTGAAATTGGGATTTGGGGTGACACATTATGTCTAAAATGGCTAGCATATTGGCTAAACATACCAATACACATTTGGTCTCTAACATACAAAATAATGTATCTACATTTCAACAAGGATGCATGTAATCCTGCAATATTAATTTCTTTTCCATGATACACCTCCTATTGCTAGCCACTATGAGCCTATGTTCTCATGAATAAATACATACAATCACACTGAAAATACCCAACCACACTTGCAAATCACATACTATAATTTGGACAACATTTGGCACAACACATAAAATGCGTTTGAAACACTTGGACTTTGTAATGTGGCTACATTCGCTAGTACATGTGGTGAAAGAATATTTGTTACTATAGCTTTTTTGCTTCCCAAACAATTTGATCCAATTGATTTGTGATTATTCATGGCACAGTCATTGGCCAATGCATTGAAAATTGAAAAAAATATGCAATTGCTTATGTAAGCTCCACCATAGAACTAGAGGACAACACACAACTACACATAAAAATGGTACAATTTTTTTTGAAGTGTATTAAACACACTAGTACAAATGTAACACTTAAAACTGATCTAATCTTGTCCTTTAAGGTCCATGACTACGCTACGAGGATTCCCATAAATCAAATATCTAGATATAAAATTCATACTGTTAAATTTAACCAACTAACATTAGGAACTATCCATCTCATAGCAATAATAATAAATAATAAGATCATAAATTTAGCTATCATAAACAATAGTCAATATATGTCTAGCATTGGATTACAAGATTGCATATTACAAGAATGATAACCATGTCTGAATGTACAAAATTTGAAGAATATCAACACGAACCACCTTCAAGTACCATGATGTATTAAATAGTATCCCAAGATAAGATATCCTTAGTAGTGACTTCTCGAGATAGCGAAACCCCAAGAAGTCACTCCCCAAGATGTCAAATCTAGAGTACTCCTCGTTATCCTAGTTGCCCTCAAGGTGCACTAGCCATAGTTTTCATTTGAATAAAAATATATATCTTAACTTCCTAACATCAAGTAACATCAATAATCGTAAAGATTCTCTCACAGAAAACTATTCATTTCTATATCATTAACTTGATCAAATACTATAGAATTTTTTAAAATGAGTTACAATGTGACATAATTAAATCAAGAGTAGCAGTTTCTCCTTGAATACAAATAAGAGAGGACAAAAAATAAAAGGTACATGATACATCATAAACTATGATATAATACAAGTACAAGAGTAAAGATCCACATGAATTGGTACCCTGCATAGGTCTTCAATCCAGAAGAATTCATCACAATCATGAATAGAAGAGGGAACCCAAAGGATAACAATGCACTTTCCACCTAGCCATGTGGAATCCAAAGGTCCACCCCCCATGATAGGAGATAGAAAAGGGTCCACCATCATAAATAGGTAAAGACAAAGGATGTTACAAGGTTGACAAGACAATCATGGAGCTAATGAGATCAACATTAAGCAACAATGACAAAACTTCTAGAGGTACCCAACATAAATGAAATCAAGAGACAAAGGAACACAAGATTGCCATAGGAGTGTTATCACATAGTTTACATGGGTTATCCAAGTAGATCTTCCTAGGCCTCGACCCCCATCCTACATTACCTTGGCAACCTCTACCAATTTCTGACCCCTCATGCAACCCTATGCAGAATCAACATGCCCTTTATGAGGATGAGGTAGTTGATTTTTCCACTTCAGGCCTTCTCAACTCATCGCAAGCCTATACGAGCGCATGGGTCATGAGTGAGGAATTAACTTATCTTTTTTAATGTGTATTACTACCCAACCCCTAGTTCATTTTAGGTTTTCACTTAATTACCGAAAACTCCCACATAGGTTACCTAGGTGCCACTTTGTGCGTTGACCCCCATTGAGAGCCACTCCCCTACTGGAAAAAAGGAGACATCATAAAACTAAGAGCAAGGCCACTTGCACAATCACAAAGCTCATTCCCATAACCTTTTAAAGTGAGGAAAAACCCTTCCTTCTCACATAAATAACCACATGGAAAAAAAAAAGTGCAAGGCTAAAGATCATCACTTCCTCATAATATGCAAGATATCACAATGAAATAATGAATAATACATCGTGTAATGTTCAAGAACATCAATTACTCCATGATGAAAAGGATAACATCAAGGATCACATCCCTTAACCTCTGGAAAAATCTATGTCCACCAAACACAAAAGGGATCCCTTAAAAGACATTTACACTCAACATCATTAAAGAGCAAGTAATTTACACAATAGGATTTAACTTCACATCAACTCTACATTAAAATAGTTTTCAATATGACTAATTCCAAGGATGAGAAAGATTATCACTCCAAGAGTATTAATTTATCATAAACCAAATTATTCTAATGTCATAATCAAATTTTCTTTTAATCAATCATTCTCTCCCTTTCTTTTATTTATAAATGCAATCATTTATATTAAAAGCAACACTAAGCTTTCTTAATGTGTTTAGCTATACACCAATATAGATATGTATATATATATATACTAAATTATATATGTATATACATATATATATATGTATCTTTATATCAAAATAAGTAAATATTATAATACTCGTTCTATTTTCATTAATTAAACTGTCATAAAATTATATACTTAAACACAAATGTTTTCCTACATATATATATACATATGTATATATATATATTTTGGACTATTAAAATAAAAATCTGATTTAAAACCAATACAAAACTTAAATTTATAATTATATCATAATATATATATATCTGAATATATATTTACAATATAAACATATTCATATACACATATATACATATATATATACATATACATATACACACATATATATACATAAGGATAAATAAACAACCGAACAATAATATAAATTACCATTAACGGCTTGCTGGAAAAGTATGCCAAATTAGCTACAAAGCCTTGCATGATTTTTGAGAAATGTAATTATATTTACATGTAACTTCAAGTCAAACAGACGATCATAATCGGTGATGAAGGATAATGATTTAGGGCGAATTACATGCAATAGAAGTATGTGATTACTAACAGGTGCTACATGCATTTAAACTAAGTGTTTACCAATAGGTAAATTGGATACCCATATCCCATTCTAGCGACTGTGCACACAAAATTCTAATTACCCAATAAAGATTATAAGTGAATGCCGATCAAAAGTGTATGAGGATATTTTAATAGGAGACAAGACATAGTTTCCAAAGGAAAAAGGTGGCATACATGCAACCGTTCGATAGCTAAAGGGAGAATAAGCTTATCACCATAATCATTGCATATATGGCTATCAAATACAAGCCACCAGATGACATATCAAAATGCATTTATAGGTGAAATAAAAATATTCGGTCCCAAGCTAGATATAAATGTAGCATGTTCACAGAGTATGGACGAGGACAATAAATGAAGGTTCAAATCAAATAAAAGCCAGAGAATGAAACCGTCCAACTGTGCGCTAGGAATAAAAGCTATCATAAAAATACAATAAAACAATACTAAGCCAAGAAAAATATGTATACAACTCAGGCATTGAAAACTAAGGTATTCCATTACAAGGCATATATAGTCATTTCGTATGACAAAAACGAAATACAATCTAACTTACAATGAAATACAAGATTATGACAAATGCCCAAAAGACGTTTAAGATTTGAAGCACATTTTGAACTACAGTATCAATATGCAAGAAAACTATAGGAGAATAAGACTCTATCCAGTGAAGAAGTGTTCTAAGAACAAATCATCTATTGTTGAGAACAAGATAGGATGACACCACAATTTATTTTCAAGAACTCAAAATAGAGCAATATTATACAGAATATACATAATACTTTGCAGAATTATTCCAAAGAGTTCATTCAGGAACTTTTAAATATCATGTTTCAAACAAGTGTAAAAAAAAATGAAACACAAAGGAACCTGATTAGCTAGGTTGAAGAGTGATGATGAGATTGTTTTCCCCAAATTTGTAACTACAAATATTCTTCAGATTTTCCCAGCACTGCAAGCCCCAATTCCTATTTTCCCAAAACTAGAACCAAACTTTCCAGAATCCGTAAACAAGCTTCAAGAATCAGAACAGAATACTACCGTACATAGAATACAAAATTAGTTCATTCCCCAAAAAATAATCCAAAAGCCCCTCTTTAGTCAACTTCCACTTCTTTATTTACTATCCTCCACCATACTATCCATAACTGCATTCCCCTTAATTAATTTCCTTTTTAATTTCTCCACAATTCACAACTTCATCAATTTATTTTAATTTAATAATTGTTAGATCGTAATTTACAATTGCTCACACTTTAATTAACTATATAATATTTTTAGCTTGTTAATTTAATTTCTCTTACTAATTGCTTGCACAATACCATTAAATTATTATATTTATCTAAATATTCCATTTTACATTACAAAGTTTTTTTTATTAAAAATAATTAAGAAATTTTAATAAATTTCATTTAATTATAGCATAAACTATATAATTTTTTTATTTAATTAATCCAACGCCTTTTCTTTCAATTACCATTATATATGTAACACCTCGCCATGGAACGCAGAGAACAACACAATAAACAACTAACTAACCTAATATTTTTTTTTTAAACATTCAATAACAACATGTAACAAGTAACATAAGCATGAACGTTCTCAACGCTGCTAAAACAAATACTAGAAGAATAACACATCATAAAACTATATATAAGAAACATAAGACTATGTCATATTACTGATTACATTATCATAAAGAGGTTTAATTACATGTTCAAAATACATTATTTAACAAGATTGTGACAAATATCGATACATCCAAAATCATAATGCAATAGAGCCTCATGTAATCATCATGAGTGAATACAATATAGATGATGAAAAAATGCAACTATCTTTCACATTCATGAGGTCGCTCAATGTCAAACTCCAGGAATGAAGTGAATCCAAGAACCTATCAAGAAAAATCTCATCTCAAACTGCATCACCTACAAGGGGACCCAATGGAAGAAAAATGCACATTCCTCCCAACCACGTGGTACTCAAAAGCCCACCCCCCGTGCTAGGAGATAGTATCAAGTCCACGAGTCAAACAAACATAAAAGAAGACAAAAAATAATGTTACATGGTTGATAATTCATAAAATGACATGACAATATGTAAACCACATGATAACAAACAAACTCCCAGAGGCAACAACGTAACCATAGGTGACTCTACACAAGAGACCACAAACATGTACAAGGATAGGAGTGTCATCACACAGTCATTCTAGGTTACCCTAGTGAATCTTCTTAGATTACCGATCCTTGTCATGAGTTACGTAGGCAATCACTATCGATTCTCGACCCCTAAAAGAGCTTATGTAGAACCAAAACACTTTTCAAGAGGACAAAGTGATTGACTAAGCCATTCCAAGCCATCTCAACCTACCCTTAATCTAAATGAGAATTATGGTATGAGGTGAGGAAAATCAATTATCTGAGTTGTTAAATAATTACTACCCAACCCCTAATACTTTAAGTTTATAGTTTTCACTGAATTAGCTTTTTTCAATAGGTTACCCTGGTAACCTCTTAGGGTTTCAACCCCTAATGAAAGCCACTCCTCCTATATATGAAACATACATACTGACAATGACAAGTATAGCCATCATACACACAAAACAACACCTCAAACATACACCACATGACATGATGAAGACATATTATCTCCAAACGCCCTTAATGAGGAAAAATGACGTGCACGACTAATATCATAATCTAGTCATTGCAAAGAACACAATAAACATTCATTCAATGATTTCCAAAATGAATTACTAACTTAAGCCTTTGGAAGAAATAAAAGTAAATAACAAGAAGTTCTTTCATAAAAGAATAACAAATAAGATAATTGTTTAATGTGATATCCCACAATTTCTATCAATCCAAAAGATCACATAAGGAATACACATAGACATAGTTCAAATGTCTAAAGATGTTGGTTTATTTACATAAATAACTCTCTATTACCACCCAACATATAATTTTGCATAATATTTACATATTTTAAAACACCTTGAGTAAAAAGTTCATTAACGATCATATATTGTCATAGTAAAATGGCTTATTTATTGTTTTAGATAAGAAAGATAAATCAACATTCATTTATACAAGAACACTAAATATGTTTATTTCTTACATTTAAAGACCAAACCATTATTCTAATGTAGATATTTTAAACTATAAATATATAAATCATCTACTAAACTCTGTACATACATTAAAAAAAACTTTGAATACTCTATAATTTAAAAGTATTAAATCTCAAACATATAAATAAATATTCATACATACATATATACATATACATATATACATTTATATATACACATATACATATACATATGTTAATAAAAGAAGAATAGTTCTAATCAAATTTTGATTTTACAAGATTAAGGATTGGTTTGGTACACTTGCTTCAGGGTTAGTGAAGTAAAGAATTCACTGCAGATCTAATTCATCGCCGACTTAAAGGTCAGTTTCACAAAAATACAAAGTAAAGGTCGATACCGTACATGTTGGAGATAACATGAAGATAATTAGGAGTTAGCAATACTCATTCCACATATAAGGTTACGTAAAGGATCCAAAAATTTAAGCAAACAACAAAGTAATCAATGTAAACTGATGATCACTCACACAACCGCACCAAGATTTTTATCCGCTACAATGTTTAGCAAGTTTTCATGCAATACATGCGAAAGAAACACCAATCCATGCCATGTTCTCACAAAATAAAAAATAGAAGATAGTTCCTACGAACTGAAAGTTTTCTACAACAAAATTCAAGCAAAAAAAACAAGAAGATACACAAGCATACCTAGAAGGTTGAACTTGGGAGGTAGAAGGAGAATCTAAAGTTGAAATCATGCATTGAAGAATGCGTCCCTACCAGGCTTAGGTTATAATTTGTCATGTTAAATAATCATCCAAACTTAATTCAAAACGAGATACATGTATAGGAACTTCATGCTAGTCTAAGTTGAATACAAGTCAAATGCACTAGACAAAAATTAAAAAGACGAGGTAAAATAACAGAGCCTTCATAAATAGGTTTCTTAACTTCCATATATTTAATGGTATAAGATGATGGTGTCCACAAGGATCAGTGGCAAGATTATCACATACCCCACCAAGGTGTCGAACCAACAACATAATATTTCAACATTCAAATTAATAACTTAGGGTTGCGATAGATGTGGAGAATAACAAACACAAAATGAACTTCAAGGAAACCATAAAAAAAAAACAACAAAATCAAAAACCAACAACGAATTCAAGAACAACAACAATGGTAGTCAAATACGAGCTCACCAAAATATATCTATATCATAACATTTTCCAGAGACCAATAAGGCTAATTAAAAACACACAAAAGAAAACACCAGTTTGAGCAAATAACCAAGAAACTCAATGAATTTACCATTTGTTAAAGAGAGTTTACAAACAATTTTTGAGTAGAAGAAGCAAGAAACGTAAAATATCCATTTTTTAACAATTGGCTTTCTATTTTGCTTTCAATTTTTAGTTATTTGTTTCGATTCTTCAAAAATAAATTAATAATGTTTTCATTTTTCTGATATTTGTCCAAGTTTTACAGCATTCAAGTTCAACATAAGGTAAATTAAATTCAATAATGTCATTTTGAATTCAAGAACAAAATGAAATACAGAAGAAAACCTGGTGCCCTTCTTCAAATTTGGACGAACGATGAAGCTAAAAAACATAATTTCAATCTCATAATATTTCCCAACACGAGCAAGGCCTCAAAATTCATAATATCCAATCTTTTTCCAAACAAACACATTGATAAGCAACAAATATTCTTCTCCAAAATATTGTCGTGAAACAACTTTCAACCAAAAACCAATTGCCGTGCGAAAATTACATAACATCGTTATTATTATTATTTTAATTAAATGCAATTCACAAAGATTCACTGACTGACTACATGCATTCATAATAGAACGAGCAATTAAAACTAATTAAATGAACAAGTTAACAATTTCTTGACAATCAGTTCAAATTCACAGATATTTTGCAAAATTTATTGAAAACAACTCTTTTATAAAATATCTATTTCAATAGCATTTTAAGTTGCATAATCAAAAAGAAATAATATTAAATTAATTAATTCTATTTTAATAATTTTAATTAATTACATCTAAATATTGAATCAAACCTTTAATTTATAAAGTAATCTAACATAATTATTTAATTCTAACATTGCAATTAAAATCACAATAGAACAAAATGCTACTGATAAAAAATTTTATCTAATTTAAACAAGTCAATCTCTAACATGACAAACATATGAATGACATGACGAACTTACAAATGACATGACATAACAGATGACAAACATAAATAGGTAACCAACGGGTACTTGTTCAATCAAGAACGATGGTTTAAGATAGAGGATCTGATACTATGTCTAACCAACATATTTCCATTGGGTCTTGACATGCTAAGACTTGACAAAGCAGGTTGAGTCAATGCCCATACTTGTAAATTGCATTAATGGCACTATAAAAAATATCAACATATATCAACAAACACACCGCGAAGAAGAGTCGTAGTGTAGAAAGGTACTCATAAGTGAGTAATGCTACACTGTCTCCTTCACCTAAATTGACATGCATCAAAACATCATAAACATCAAATATATCATGATAACCTCATTAATAGTCACAAACAACATAAGCCATAACACACATGTGTCTATCATAATATAATCGTACAAACATAACCAGATAATCATGATGTCAAATGTATCATCAACAAAGTACAAAAACTAACATAACATTAATGTCGACTGAAATAATGTATGGTATACTATCCAAAACAACTAAATGGCTAACAAATGGTCAAAACAAACTGAAACAAATAGTATCAACTAGAGGGACACTACATCCTCCCCCCTAGGATAAGGCTTACTCTTGGAAGAATGGAAACAAATAAGGATAAAGCTCCCTCATGCATGCTACATCTTCCCAAGTAGTTGATGCCTCCTCACTAGAATCCCATTGGACCCTCACCTGATCAATGTCTCAACCCCTAAGGGTGAGACTCCTGTGCTAAAGAATTCCCATGAGCCTCAAAGACAGCTGCCCATCCTCTACCTATAATGCATTCCAATTGAGCACATGAGAAATGTTTGGATGATAAGGCCTAATAAAAGACACATGGAATACATCATGAATTCATGACAAACTACGCATTAAAGCAAGAAGATACGCTACAAGTCCAATCCTCTTCAAAATCTCAAATGGTCCAACAAAACGAGGCATGAGCTTAGAGCCTTTTCCATAATGAATTAGACTCTTTCACGGATGCACCTAAAGAAATACCCTATCACCAACTGAAAACTGACAATCCACTTGATGAGCATCGACATACTTCTTCTACCTACCCTGCATCGCCACCAATTGCTCTCTAATATGATCAACCTGTTGCTCCATATCTAGAAGCATCTCAGGTCCAAGAAGAAATCTATACTCAAGTTGATCCTAACTCAATGGAGTCCGGCATGGACATCCATACAATGCCTGGAAAGGAGGAATACCTATGGAACTATGATACCCATTATTATAGGTGAACTCCACCAAGTAGAGATAATATTCCCAACACATCTTTTGATCCATAACATACATCCTGAGCATATCCTCAATATTTTGATTGACCCTTTCGGTCTGTCCATTGGTCTTAGGGTGATAAGTTGAACTGAAGTTCAGCTAAGTACCTAAGGAATGCTGTAAGGATGTCCATAATGCTGATGCAAATACAAGATCTCTATCAGAAATGATTCTGTGTGGAATTCCATGCAAACAAAAATTATCCTCCATGAAGATATTTTCCACAGATGAGGCATTATAGGATTAATCAACCGAAGAGAAATGTGCTACCTTAGTCAACCTATCAACACTAACCATGATAGCATCATGTTGATGAGATGACATAGGCAACCCAACAATACAATCTACCAATATGATATCCCACTTCCATTCAGGAACAAGATGTGGCTGCAATAGTCCAATGGGATGTTGGTGCTCAGCCTTAATCCTATAGCACTCAAGACATCTCGAAACAAAATCAGTGATGTCACGCTTCATCCCAGAGAAAAAGTATAATTGTCAAAGATCTGCATGCATCTTCTTGACACTAGGATGAGCTGAATAAGGTGCTCGATGTTCCTCTAACATAATCAAGGTATGAAGAACGTTTGCAAGTGGCACATAGATATGACCGAAATGTCACAAGAAACCATCTGACTTGAGAGTATATCTTGCGAATCTACCTTCCAAGGGTCTATCTAATCCCAATTCCGTCTTCACCTCCTGATACAATCTATCTCAAGTAAGTGATGTCAAAATATGACTCCTCAAATCAACTCCAAAAGTCATGGCATAAAGCTTATGCCTACACTGACTAAGAGTGTTAGCCACAATGTTCTCCTTCCCCTAGTTTAATTTCACCTCAAAATCATACTCACATAAGAAAGCCATCCACCGTCTCTACCTAGCATTCAAATTAAGCTACATGGAAATGTACCGTAGACTACGATGATCACTGTGAAGTTCAAAATGGTGACCCAATGATAAATGTCTCCACCAAACCAAAGCATGAACAACTGTAACTAACTCCAAATCATGAGTAGGATAGTTCAATTCATGATCCTTGAGTTTGCGAGACTCATAAGGGATAACACAACCTTCCTGCATCAAAAATTCTTGTGATCCATCGAAAGATGCATTAGTGCAAACAAAAAAATCCTTAGTAGGATCAAGAACGACTAAAATAGGAGCACTTGTCAACTTTTCCTTGAGTATTTGAAAAGCCAACTAACACTGATCTAACTAGATGAATTTATTCCCTTTCCTCTGAAGAGAAGTAATAGGATGAGAAATCTTGGAACACCCCTGAACAAACCATCTATAATACTCGGTAAGACCCATAAAACTATGAACCTTAGGTACATTGTTAGGCATGGGCCAATCAATGATAGCTTGGATCTTCGAAGGATCCAATAAAATACCCTCTCCACAGATAACATGTCCAAGGTATTTTACCTCAGTCTAGAAGAACTCGCACTTCAAAAAATTTGCAAACATTTGATTCTCTCTCAAGCACTGCAATACCTGTCGTGTGTGCTCCTTGTGATCCTTCATATCCCTCGAATAAATCAAAATTTAATCAAGAAAAACAAGAACAAAATGATCAAGGTATGTGCGAAAGACATTGTTCATCAAAATCATGAAAACAGATGGTGCATTTGTTAACCCGAATGGTACCATTGTGAACTCGTAGTGCTCGTAACAAGTTCAAAATTTTGTTTTATGAATATTGTCTTAAGAAATGTTGGATATGGTTGGGGATATTTCTGGCATATAGCTTGAAAGTGTTGTCATTGATGGCAACCCAAGTCATGCAACTTAAGTATAATTGTGGTTCCTACCAGTAGATCGGCGTAAAGAACAGAGCATCTGGTTAACAGGCACAAAATTTGATCTAAACACCTTACCAAACATATATTTTGGGTTGTAGATCTCTGAGGAAGGTCTGTTGATGTTTGTAGTATCTTGATTTTGATGTGGACTCACTAGTATGTGATCTAGAAGATCGATGCACTAAATTGTTGATTATCTATGCTAGAAGGCTAACCTGACAAGGATAGAAAATGTGAATGTATAAGATGTAATTAATTATAAGTATTCATGTTTGATTAAGTGTTATTTGGGTTCTCTCTTTTTCTCAACCGAATTTGGAGGATGCGCATAAAGGTTTAGTGGTGGATTTGGCCGACAAGTTAAAAGTAACCTAATATTTTATAAAGCCAATTGATGGATGAATGAATCCTTGATTGCAGATATATATAAGGGGTTGGTTTTTATCATTTAAGTGATGTGAATATAAGGGTGTGTGTGTAGAAGTGTGAATTGTGAGATCCAATAGTGAAGTAGTGAGAATTTTATCATAAGTGATGTGAAGAATAGAAAAGAGTAGAATAGGGCAGAGCAAAGTGCAAAGTCAAAAAGCAGATCCAGAATCAGATCTATGAGCTTCACCAGAACTGTCACCTGGCATAAGTTGATGCTACTATATTAGTTCACCCTTCATATGGTTTTAATCTAAATTTTGTAGGGCAGTAAGCCTTTCTCTTGAGTAGTGAGGTCTAGGCAGTGTACCTAAATGAAAGTGCATTCCTTTTGTAAACAATTATATTTTGAGTACTCAAATTGTAGATTAACCTCCACTGTGGGTTTTCCCCTAATAGGGTTTCCATGCAAAAAATATGTGTGTCATTGTGTTATGAATGTCTATTTTGAATGCATACATCTTTTCTTTAATGCAATGATGAAATGGTTTCAAGTTTTGGATTGAAGGAGTTTTAATATTGTTGAACACTGATTCACCCCCTCCTCTCAGTGTTCCCTTGAGTCCTATAGTTGGTATCAAAGCTAGTTCCTCTGAAGATTTTTTGCAGCTTGAGGTGGATCTTGGAATGTGATGGACTCTGGTAGTCTTCAACAACAGCTTCTGGTGGCACTTGATGACCTTGATTAGTCTAAAGTAGAAGTTTAAGAATTGAAAGAGAATCTTAGAGATGTCGAGAAATTCATCCAGTCATTGAAGGATCAGATAGTTAAATCTAGGGTGAAGAGGAAAGATCTTTGCAATCAAATACAACAAAAGGAGAATGAAGACATGGATGATGCTCAACTGAATCAAACCTTGAAGGAGATAACCGAAGAATGTGAAAAGCTTGCTAGAGATAATACAAACTTAAAACATGAGATGGAATCTATGATGATGAAGATGACTAAGGAGATAGAAGAAAGGAAGAAAAATGAGGAAAATCTTGCCCAGACCTTGAAAGATAAATATGATGAATCCAGAAGAATAAATGGGGAATTCACTCAGTTGAAAAGTGAATTACAAAGAACTAGAAATAATGAAAAAGAACTTGGTAAGAAGATTACTACTCTTAGGAATGATCTTGTCATTGCAAATGAATACAAAGAAAATTTTAAGATTAGCTCAGTAAAGATTGATGAGCTGACTCAAGGATAGAAGAGTGGAAATGTTAAGAGAGGTCTTGGATATGAAAAGGGAGAAAGCTCCAGATCAGGACAAAAGAATTTCAGACAGAACATAAATGGAAGGTATTCAGTAAGACAAACTAATGCACAAAAGTTTAATGGGTATTATTTTTCCTGTAATAAGTTTGGTCATATGGTTGCTTAGTGTATAAATGATTTGAGGTCAAAGGTTTCATCATTTTCTAGTCAGTGTTTCAATTGCAAAAAACCTAGTCATAAATCAATTAATGCATAAATATGTCAAGTCACTCTATTGATAGAAGAAATGTTGAATGCTATACATGTGGGAAATTTGGGAAAATTGCTAATAAATGTAGATCTAGAATAATTCATTGGAATTATTGTTCAGGAAAAGGAAACATTGTGTGTTACAAATGCAACAAGTATGGTCATATTGCAAGATTCAATAGAAAGAAAAATGTAGACAAAAGAGGTCCGATATATAGAGGCAAAAATATAGAGAAAAATGATAAAGGGAAAGAAAAGGTAACTACAGATGAAATCAGAGATCAAATGAAGAATACATGGGCAAGGAAAAATGATTCTGATATTGGAAATGGTTCCGTACTAGAATCTGCTTCCGATAACTCTTTCGATAAATCTTTCGATAATTGATTTCAGGCCACTAGCCTAGGGGGAGTTTTACAAGAAAATATTTCCTCCCCTATCTATGGATGGTACCAAAACACAAAGAATAGTCAAGTAGGTGTACACATGGTATACAGAAGTTTTGGAAAACTTTAGCAAAAAGAACTCAGACAATTCATAGGTCCGCAAAATATTTTTTTGTCGTCAATTGGGAAAACAAAGTCTTCAGAAAACTTAGGGAAAATTCATTTATTACACATGTGAGAGCTATAAAAGTCAAGTCAGAACTGTCATTTGTCACTTTGCATTGAAGAAGAGAAGGAGTGCTCTCAATTGATGGACTATGAAGTAGTAAAATTGATTTCATCAGTAAATCTTGAAATCTATCAGGTATTTCAAACAATTCTTAAATTCTTCATAAAATTTAGTGTGTGGTTGTGAACCCTAAACATGAAAAGGAAAAAATATAAGAAAATCAAAGGCTTTGTTAGAACCCAAAAAATTCCATGAAAACCCTACGTTTTTCTCCATTTTAATCCGATTATTTCCCTATCTTTTTATAAAAAAATTCATATTCCCCATCTAAACCTTATACCTCTGCCTTAATATTTATCCTTTTATATCATACCACTTTACCACGGCCTCCCACAATGGGCTCACGGTATGGCGGTAGCGGCTAAAGGAGTAGGCATGAAGTGTTTACCACACTACCACACGCGGTAAACCATTAGCAACCAGGGAAGAAACAGTCAGGAAACTATATCGCGTTATCGCCGACCATCATTTCATACACCACGGTAGCGCGGTAAACCGTAAGCAGTTAGCGAATTGACAGTGGGTAACGAGTAACGGTTATCCCACGGTATCATGAGAAAGCATCGATTAGACTGCGGTAATGCGGTAACGTAAGGCAAACAGTTTAGAAGCGGCAAAGATAACAGCTGGTGGCTACTGCGGTACCACTGGCAATCAAGCCAGTGACCATGGTAGTGCGGTAGACATGGAGATAACCGTCATGGTGGGCAGAGATTGTGGTGGGACTAGTCAAAGTCAGGGTGGTAAAATGATAAGGTCCACAGGGAATAAATTATAAAGAACCGTAAGGTTTAAAATGAAATATTGAAGGCTGGAAAAGTACTAAAACAAGATCGAATGCATAACTATATAAAAAATAATTAATTTTCCAATACGGCAACACAATTAAATATTTTAACTACTATCAAGGAATGTGAACGGATATAACATAAAACTAAAGGGTTGTGACTCTTTGAATGTTATTGTATAAATCTATTGTAAAAATCAGACAACAAGGAGGAGGGGACAATAATTAGACTGTAGGAATGAGATTTTCTTGAGAAGGGACTGGGAATGAAAATAAAGTAACAGACCTTCCTAAAACAGGATAAATGGAGATAATTGTTTTTAACTGATGGTTTTCCTTTTTGAGTTCAGTTGTTGAGATGCTATGATTTGTATTAATTTTATCTTGGTTCTCTCCAATACGAATTTTTTTGATCATTTGAGTTAATGTATCAAGCATAAATTTTGATTCATCAAGGTGCGCGTTTTCACTTTGTGTGATTTTATTTGCTAGTGTCTCAAGTCAGAATTAAAACCCTTCAAGTAAGTCATAGTATTTGAGAGATTTCTTTTAGATGATTTAAGTAGAACCAAGTTAGAAAACATTTTAGAATAGTTTATGCAAGCCATAAATAAATGAAATTATATGCCAGTCATAAGATTTTATTTTATAAATTTCCTAACAACTTGAAATTAAACCAGAGAAGGAAAACACATTTCATTTTATATTTTTGACTCCGTTACCCAATAGATAGAAGGCACTGATTTGTCATGACCCAGAGGATAGAATTCATTATAAACAATTTATTCAAATACCTTTCATTTGTGCAGTAGGAGTAGGAGTAGGTGTAGTAATTTTATGTGTCCACTACCCTTTGCCATTGTGGATAGATTGATCAACCAGGAAACATATTTCAATTTTCATTGTTCATTTAGGTACACCCGCCTTTGTCTAGCAGAACCTAAAGAGAAGAAGGTACAATTGCATCAATTGGCCTTGTACATTGGCCAAAAGTGTAGTAAGAGCTTGGCAAACTCTTCAGGATAAAACCTACATTTTTGAGATCTAACAAGCTCGATCACTCTAGATGAATATAACAGTGCAAAGATTAGCTCTATGAGTAATTTTTTTCTCCCTGATGAATTAAAGCAATTGAGTGAAGCCAAGAATAGAAATTTGGATATGTGGAGTGAGTTTTTGTACTTTGAGAATGAAAAATTCATGAAATTCATATTAAGTAGATTACATGGTGATGTTTTAACTTTGGACAAACAATACATCATTTTAAAAGAGGAAATTGAGAACTTGGCTGTTCTTTGCAAAATTAGAGATATTCCTAAGAATAAATCTATCTAGAACAAAGAGGTCGAAACCCTAACCAGAGTAATCAAATATCAAAGAGCTTTGATGATCGCAACAATCAAGAATCCTATTATGAAGTACACTGCAGATGGGATGACATATAAAATCTTCTACAAAATCGAGATGGAGCTACATCAGCTGGAGCAATATACATTGATCACAAAATGATAATTGAAGGTCAGGACTTTGACCTATGTAGGTTGTTAAAGGATCAGATCATGGAGAATGTTCAACTAACAAAGGATTCAGGCTATCCATCCAGGTTTGGCAGTTTAATTATATTTCCGGTAATGTCATTTTTGAATTGGTTGTCAAAAATCGACAATGTAGTATGGAAATCAGACAAACCGGTATGCAATTAGATATACTCTTATTCTAAGAGCTTAAAAAATTGGGATTTAGAATTTGAATTTTTTTGTATGAATGTGCTTGTAAAGTGTGGATCAGTCAATATTTCCCCTTCAGTAAGATCAATGGAAGTTGGTTCCTCTTCCGGTAGCATTGATGGAGGACAAAAAAGTGGACAAAAAAGAGGATAAGAAATTATTGAATACAACCCTTCAGAAATAAAAGTTCCCAGGATTGAGGGAAAAGGAAAAGAAAAGGAAATTATGGACATTTTAGATGAAGAATCTGATGAAGAGCCTGAGAATCCATTGGAAAATGAATCTGGTCTAGAAAAAGGTAGTGAGGAAGAAGAAGATCTAACAATAGAAAAGCTACAACAACTTATTCAAGATGTAGGTGGCATGCAGAAAATTGCAAGGTTATGGCCAGTCAGACCATCATATGATCAGGACTTGATTCTAGAAGTTCTAAATGCTCATGCTAAGAATTGTAAGATAAGATTGGAAATTCTTAAGGACATTCTTCCCAAAGAGATGATTGAGTGAAACAAAGAATTAATGGGCTCAGAGGTCAAAAGAAAAGAAGAAGGTGAAGTTGTCTCTCACCTAAAGAAACAATTTAGATTATCCCTCTCCAAGCTGAAGAAGAAAATGAATGAGTTGAGGCTATGCATTAACTGAGCCACATGCATCTACAACTATTGCATCTGTTGGCCCCATGCAGTCAACAATTACAAGGAGAAGTTGGATAAGATTGAAGTAGAATTGAATGACATTGGAAAAAGCTTTGACATATCTCAGGATCCAGATGGAATCATCAGGAAAAGAATCTAGGAGATATAGTCAGAACAAACAAAAATTCAACTCTCCAAGAATGTTATTGTGGATAATTTTTGGAAGGTAAAGGATCTAATTGAATGCAGGCTGGATCAGATGGTGGAAATACTAAAGAATGGTGAGAAACTAGAAGAAGAAATTATAATTATTGAATCTCTCATTGAGATCATTAACAAGACTTCCAAGAACAATAGTTTGATCATTATTATTGGAATTACAGTTGATGGTTGGAAGAAGTTCCTGATGAAAATGAAGAAAACCATAAGATAATCTTCTAAAGTTAGTAGTTAATTATCTTCAAGTTTTTTCAATTCTGATCAAAGGAGGAGAACTGTAAGTATATATGTGTTAAATTTTTGAAACCTTGAGGCTTTTGAAGACATGTTTTATCTCTTTTTGTCTTTTTGGCAGATGGCATCCATGGTTTGTCATTGATGTCAAAGGGGGAGAGAATGTAGTGAAAAATGCCCCATAGAGGAAGAAAATAAAGCAGTATAGGAGGAGAAAATGCCTTATAAATCTCAGGGGGAGAAAGTGCAGTAAATTTTTGGTAGTGTACGTAAAATGATTCCAACACTTAGTAATTTTTCACTAATTGTTTCCATCAATACAAAAGGGGGAGATTGTTGGCATATGGCTGGGGAGATTGCTGGCATATGGCTTGTAAGTGTTGTCATTGATGACAACCCAAGTCATGCAACTTAAGTATAATTGTGGTTCCCACCGACAGAACAGAGTAAAGAATAGGGAATCTGGTTAACAGGTACAAAATTTGATCAAAAAACCTTATCAGACAGATATTTTGGGTTGTAGATCTCTGAGGAAGGTTTGCTGATGTTTTTAGTATCTTGGTTCTGATGCGCTCTCACTGGTACGTGATCTAGAAGATATAATGCACTAAATTATTGATTATCTATGCTAGAAGGCCGACCCGACAAGGATAGAAATCACGGATGTATAAGATGTAATTAATTATAAGTCTTCATGTTTGATTAAATGTTATTTGGGTCCTCTCTTTGTCTTAACCGACTTTGGAGGATGCACATAAAGATTTAGTGGTGGATTTGGCTGAAAAATTAAAAGTAACTTAATATTTTATAAAGCCGACTGATGGATGAATGAATCCTTGATTGTATATATATAAGAGGTTGGTTTTTATCATTTAAGTGATGCAAATATAAGGGTGTGTGTGTAGAAGTGAAATTTGAAAGATCCAGTAGTGCAATAGTGTGAATTTGATCATAAGTGATGCGAAGAATAGAAAAGAGTAGAATAAGGTAGAGCGAAGTGCAGAGTCAGAAAGCATATCCAAAGATAGATCTATGAGCTTCACCAAAACTGTCACTTGGCATAAGTTGATGCTACTATCTCAGTTCACCCTTTAGATGGTTTTAATATGAATTTTGTAGGGCAGTAAGCCTTTCTCTTGAGCAATGAGCTCTAGGTAGTGTGCTTGAATGCAAGTGCATTCCTTTTGTAAAAAAATATATTTTGAGTACTCAAATTGTGGATTAACCTCCACCGTGGTTTTTCCACTGACAGGGTTTCCATGCAAAAAATCTATGTCATGGTGTTATGAATGTCTACTTTGAATGCATACATCTTTTCTTTAATGCAATGATGAAATGGTTTCATGTTTTTGGATTGATGGAGTTTTAATATTATTGAACACTGATTCACCCCCCTCTCAGTGTTCCATTGAGTCCAACAAGAAATGCACAATTGTCGGTAACCCAATTTTAGATCGATCTTAGAAAATACATTAGCTCCCTTTATCTGATCAAAGAGATCATCAATTCTAGGCAAAGGATATCAATTCTTAACCATAACTTTTTTGAATTGATGATGACCAATGCATAACCTAAGAGATCCATCCTTCTTCTTCATGAAGATGACATGTGCTCCCCAAGGAGAAACACTCGAATGAATAAAACCCTTAGCCAAAATTTTTTGCAACTGTAAAAGAGGCTCTTCTAGTTCCTATGTGGTCATTCTGTATGGATCCTGAGACATAGGTTATTCTCCAGGAACTAGATCAATTCTAAAATCTATGTCACGTTTTGGTGGCATACCTAGAAGATCACTAGGAAATATATTTACAAATTCCACAAGGATAGGGTAATCATCAAGAGATACCTCTTGGCTCTCCCCTACCTCCAATTAATTAAGTGTTGCTGCAAACAATTTACAGCCCTATCGTATGCATATCCTTAATTGCATAGTAGATACAATCCGCAAGGATATGGGTCTCTGCACACCAACTATCTCAACTTCTGCACCAGAATCCTCTAAACAACGTATTGTCCTACATCTAATGAGCCCAAAATATGCTCATAATTTGAATATCATGATGTATTTTTAAATACCCTTACTCTTTTGTTAATGGTTGTTTTAAACTCTTTGATTATAAACTTTTTATCTAAAATCGGGTAGTATCCTGTGGCAACGCATTCCTATATTCCTGCAGCTTAATATCTCCTTATGTCTATATTCATTGCCTTGTTTGACCTCCCAATTGACTGATATGATGTATGTAGTTTTTGGATAAATGAGATGGATTTAATGTGTGTGATTAATGAATGAGTATCGTGTTATTATATGCATGATTTCTTTCACCTCTGTCGCTATGTGTTTCGTAGGTTGTTGAAGTTAGCATGAATGAGTCAATGCAAAGCAGATCTCGTCCCTACAGTAAAGTTTATTTCCAACACGACATCGAGGAAGTTGTTTTAGTGAAGACTCTCTATCGGGGTTGTTGGGAGGAAATCTAAATGGTCATCAATCTAGGAAGAGTGGAATGCTAGATTCTCTCTGAATCAGTTGAACATATATGCTTTCATTTATGGGAAGTTTGTTCCTTGGTATTAGGAAGCATTTATATCCACATCTTTCTCTGTTAAGTTAGATAGTTTCTTTTCTATAAATAAGAGTTCCTCCTATGTGAGTGAACAAGTAGAAGAGAGAAGAGATTAGATTGGATAAGATTAGACTAGATTAGAGACAAGAGAACAAAATAGAGTATGTTCAAATTGGTATTATAATGAGAAACAGAGTTTTGTGTTAGTTTTATTATAAGCAGAATGACCATGTATATGGTTCCAAGTTTATAAATAAAAGATGATGAAGTTTTGAGTTCAATTCTTTCATAAATTGGTTGATGCTTAGTAAGGGGGCCCACTTAGTAAGTACCTGTAGTTAGTTGTTTATTTCCTGTTGTTTATCAGTTAGAATTTCATTCCAGGAAGTTTTAGCACAAAATCAGTCTTATATTGTTCCTACAACATAAGGAATCCATCCTTGTGTCTGTTCCTACAACATAAGACCAGTTCATGGTTTGTTTCCCAGTAATAGTTGTCATGATTTCTGCTTTAGTTAAGTTATGCTTAAGTTGAGAAGACTTTGGCTTATGTTCCTGCATCAGAAGTAGAATTCTTTTCAAGCATTTATTTCTAGTAAATTGTGGCTAAAATTGGTTCTTAGTGCACATAGAGTGCCACTCCATTTCAAGTATATGCTCCCTGGCTTGACAAAGTAAATGAATGACCATAAGAAGATATTAGTCACCTGCTAGAATGTCCAATTCCTAGGTTAGGATTTTCCATGACTTTTATATCCTTTTGTGGCAACAACCATTTTTGGTGCCGTTGCCAGGGATGGTGTCAAGCTAAGAACCTATCATAGTCATTGTTAGCCGTAGTTTAGTGTGATTATTCAAGAATTTTCAAATCCTTCAATTTTTAGTTAAGTCCGTTACATGCATAGAAGAAGAGATTCTCTAGGAAGATTCCTCCCAAACCCTCCATTCACTGATAACAATTTTGAACCAACTTGTAATCTATTTGAGGAAGGAGGAAACCAAGATATCAATCCATTTGCTGAAGACCTGCTTGCTGAATTTCCCTTTGACCTAGCTGATGAAGAACCTTAAGAAAATCCATTTTCTTTGATACTTCATCAAGAAAATATGGCACAAAATCCACCTAATCGACCTCCTGCTTTTGAATTCCCTATCATACCCCAGCAAGACAATGATAACCTCAAAAATATTCTTTCTTCATTACTTCCCAAGTTCTATGGACTAGTTATAGAGGACCCAAACACTTTCTTGTTTGAGTTCGACATCCTTTGTCGAAGCTATGATTACACTACAGATGCTCACAAGCTGAAGTTGTTTCCTGCTACTTTGAAGGAGGGAGCTCTTAGATGGTTCATGAGTCTGGGAAGGAATGTTGTTGATAGTTGGGCAATCATGCAGAAATTTTTTGTTGAGAAATACAACGAATATTCTAAGAGTGGTAGTAAGGGTGATGATATATTCCAAATTCAGAAAAAGGAGGACGAAAGCCTGGAAGACTATATCTCAAGGTTCTTGTTTTCCTTGAAAAAGAATTCAGACCATACTCTCAATGAAGAATCTTAGAAATTATTTTTTCTGAGGGGAATCAATGATTCCTGTATTGATGCCCTAGATCTGATGGGAGGAGGAGATATAACCCAAGTGCTTTGGGATGATATTAATTCCATATGTCACAACTACTATCAAGCAAATGTCAAGAAGGGTAGAGGTCATTAGGCCACAGTGGGAAAGTCTTCTACTAATGGAGTTTCACGGATGGAGATTTCAAATTTGATATCTGATTTCAAGCAAGATATCATAAACAATATGTCTACACAGTTGGATACTATGCAAGCTTGGAAGAAACATGAGGAATTTGAAGCAATCTTGGCCTAGTTTTTTCCACATTTTCGACACAAGAAGCGTGATTGCAAATTTAAGATGGTGGCTAACTTGGAGGCTAAGCAATTACCTACTGACTTTAAGGTAATAAAGGGTTATGATGACCAAGTATTTTACGTTGCACAAAGGTGCCCATGGGCTCAAAGATAAGGTATGCCTCAAGACCCTTTGAATTTTGCTAATCCTTACTCTAATTATAATAACCAATGACAACCTACATATGGCCTATCACCAACTTGGAATACCTCTCAACCACAATGGCCTCACTATCAAAGTCCTCAATGGCAATCTTCTCAAGGAGGTTGGCAGTAGCCACAAGGACAATGGACTCCACCCCAAGGTAACTGGCAAAAGAATCCTCAATAGAGAGGTTCTCAACAATGGTAGAGCCAATCCCCTGGATTCTTGCAGCTTCAGCAACCACAACCTCCGACCCTCATGCCACCTCCTGCGGCCCCTGCAGCAAATACTAGCCCACCAAAGCAAATGCCTATGCCTGCTCAACCATTGCCAAATCCTAATAATAAATAGAAGCCTATGTATTTTGTAGAAGCCAATCAATATCCAGCCTATGTCTTGAATATTAATGATATCCATCTCAGGTCTAGAACCACTCTACCTGCTCCACAGCCGCCAATAATTACTGAGATTCCAGACCCTTCCTCTGAACAACTGACTAGTCCTACAGAACATATACCTATATCAGATACTGTCTCTAAGGATCCTGTCCTGCAACATCAAGTCAAACCACCTTTTCCTCAGAGATTGCAAGTCAATACACCCAATTCTATGGAAGAGCCTACTTTTGTTATTTTGGATCAGCTAAAAAATGTACACATTCAAATCCCCCTCTTTCAAGAGATTAAAGATGTTCCAATTTATGGGAAAGCCATTAAGGAGGCTTGTTTGAAGAAATCTAGAAGAAAGAAAAAAAATCCCCAAACTATCCATGTTCTAGGACATTTGGCAGATATTATGTTAGGGAAGGTAGTCATGCCAAAATATGCTGACCCTAGGAGTCCTGTGGTACAAATAAATATTAATGGTCAGATAGTAAAGAATATTTTGGTTGACCTTTGTGCAATCATCAATGTAGTGACCAAGCATACTATGGAGTATTTGAATACCCTAACCATTAGGTCTACACCTATCATCCTATAGCTTGCTGATAGTTCCATAGTAACACCTGATGGCATGGTAGAAGATATAATTGTCAACCTTGAGTCTTGGGAATGCCCAATAGATTTCACCATATTGTCCACTAAGGCAACTTTGGGAGGATATCCTATCATCCTAGGTATACCATGGTTAGCCACAAATAATGCTTTTATAGCATGTCATTCAGAAGACATGACAATTTTTGATGTTCAGTCAACAAAGAAATTGGCTTTATACCCACTTGCTCAGCCTCAGCCAGATTTGTCTTAGCGAATTTGGCCAGATTTAGGTGAGGAAACTGAAGAAGTTAGTTCATTGGCTCACTTAATGATGCTGCAAACTAATCCATTTTCCCAACTTTAGATTGAGGATGACCTATTGTTACAAATTTTGTAGTCCAACTCTGATATGAGTAGCCCATCTATTTTAGATAACTGTCCTTAGCAGTGCTTCCTGTAGCAACTAAATTCTAAGAGCCTGTCACTGAAAATTCCTATAGTTTATCAACATTTTCTTCCACAAGAAATATAGAAACCACCTTTATCAGTAGACTCCATGAATGATCTTACCAAACAAATTGAGTTGTCTCTAGGTCACTGTCTGAATATCAATAATAAGCTGCCTCAATCTTAACAAACTGCCCTAGTCAAAATGCTGCAAGATCAACACAAAGCTTTTGCATGGGACTATGGGGATATGAAGGGAATAGATCCTCAAATCTATACTCATAGGATTTACATTAAGGAAGACTATTCACCTGTTAGGCAGCCTCAAAAAAGGATAAACCCAACACTTAGGGAAATAGTTAAAAATGAGCTCCAAAAATTGTTTGATGCTAGTTTTATCTACCCCATTTTAGACAGTCAATGGGTATCTCCATTGGTGATCATTCCTAAAAAAGATGGCAAATGGAGAGTTTGTGTAGACTACAGAGAGCTAAACACAACAACTAAAAAGGATCACTTTCCACTACCATTTGTTGATCAAGTGCTAGACTCATTCTCTGGTAAAAAGTATTTCTCCTTTTTGGATGGATATAGTGGGTATAATCAAATTAAAATTGCCCCTGGGGATCAAGACAAAACAAATTTTACCTGTCTATGGGGAACTTTTCCTTATCCTGTCCTACTTTTTGGCCTATGTAACACACCTGCAACATTTCAAAGGGCAGTAATTAGTATTTTTGTTGACATTTCACATGATTCTATGGAGATCTACATGGATGAATTCACCACTTATGGAATTACTTATGAAGAAGCATTAGAAAATTTGGAGAAAGTATTGAAAAGATGCCAGGAGCACAATTTGTCTTTAAATAGTGAGAAGTGTTTTATGATGATGCAAGAAGGAATTGTTTTAGGCCATCATATCTCTCCAGCAGGAATTCAAGTTGATCCTACAAAAATAGAAGTCATTCTAACTTTGCAAACACCTATGAAACAAAAGGATGTTAGAAGCTTCTTAGGACATGCTGGATATTATAAAAGATTTATTAAAGATTTCAAAAAAATAGCCAGTCCCTTGTATGCCTTACTAACTAAAGATTGTGAATTTAACTGGACTGCGGCCTGTGAAAATTTTTTCATGCAGCTTAAAAATTTACTTACTACGACACTTGTTCTTCAAAGACCTAAGTGGAGTCTACCCTTTCATATACACACAGATGCTTCTGATTATTCCATAGGAGTAGTTTTAGGATAGAAGGAGAATTCCATAGAGCATGCCATATATTTCATTAGCAAAAACCTTCAGGGCCTAGAATTAAATTATACTGCCATAGAGAAAGAATTGCTAGTAGTTGTGTATGCCCTAAACAAGTTTTGACATTATGTCACTGGTTACCAAATATTTGTTCATATAGATCATGCAACAATAAGGTACCTCATGAATAAGCCTGCCATATTTGGTAGATTATCAAGGTGGCTCCTATTGTTGCAAGAATTTGATATCAGAGTTATTGACAAGCCAAGCAGGGCAAATGTGGTGGCTGATTTCTTGTCAAGACTTCAAACAACTACACCTACCACCTCTGAGATAATTGATGATAGATTTCTTGATGAACATTTTCTTTCTATTGCTACTCAAACTCCATGGTATGTAGATATTGCAAATTATTTAGCAGCCAACAAAATTCCAGCTCACTTCTCGCCAAAGAACAGAAAGCTATTGATTGAGAAAAGTTTTAACTTTTCATGGATTGCAGATTATTTTTTTTACACAGGACCTGACCAAGTCAGGTGAAGGTGTGTTAGAGAAGATGAGACCTATGATATTTTGCATGCTTGTCATGATGAGACATGTGGTGGGCACTTTGTATCCAAGAGAACATCAATGAAAGTGCTTAACACAGGGTAATATTGGCCCACACTACACAAGGATGTTGTAGTCTACACCAGAAAATGTGACAGATGTCAACGAATGGGGAGACCAATAAGGTCTGATGAAATGCCTCTATATCCACAAGTGGTAGTTAGTCCCTTTGATAAGTGGGGCATGGATTTTTTTGGGCCTGTTGATCCTCCATCTAATGGGAAATCCTACATTTTGGTTTACACTAATTATGTAACCAGGTGGGTGGAAGTGAAAGCAATGAGACATGCTCGTGATAATAAAGTTGTTGAGTTCTTGTATGAGCATATTTTTACTCGATTTGGAGTCCCAAGGGAGCTTGTTACTAATCAAGGAGCTCAGTTTACATCAAATCTGACCACTGCATTGATGAATGATTACAAGATCAGACACAAAAAGTCAAGCCCCTATCACCCTCAAGCCAATGGTCAGGTAGAGATTACTAACAAAGAATTAGAGACAATCCTTACAAAAAAAGTATAATTACACAAGAAATATTGGAGCAGTCATCTTCCAGAAGTAGTCTGGGCCTATAGGACAACATGCAAAACAACTATAGGGTTTATCCCTTTTCAGTTACTTTATGGCAAAACTGCCATATTGCCAATAGAGTTTGAGCATAAGACCTTAAGGACTGCTCTTCAGCTTAATATTGATCTTTCAGAAGCCCAAAAGGAATGCCTCCTATGACTGAATGTATTGGATGAGATAAGGAAAGCTGCCTACAACATACTGAAGCTATCCAGCAACAAAGGAAGAAATGGCATGACCACAATATCAGAACTAAGCATTTCTCTATCGGTGATTGGGCGCTACTCTATGACTCTAGGTACAAGGAAAATCAAGGTAAACTCATGACAAGATGGCTTGGTCCTTATGAAATAGAAAATGTATTTGATAATGGTTCAGTTCAGTTGGCTACAATAGATCCTGTCCGATTCAAGATGCTAGTTAATGGACACTGTCTTTGGTTGTACCATAAGCCGACATCCAAAGAACAATTTATGAAGCAGTTTGTTTAAGATGCAGCCACTAATCTTCATGCAGAAAAAGGCTTTGGTCTTTTTCCTACAACATCTCTTTAAAAACTATGTTGTGTGTCCATAATAAAGGTTTTCTTTTTATAGAAACCACTTTCTCCATCACCATCATTCATTCCATCTTTCTTTTCTATGTCACCCATCCATGTCATCCATCTTCCATACCACCTTCATTTATGGTTTCTTTTCCAGCAGTCATTTCAGGTTGTGCTGTGATATCTCCCAAAATCTATGAGCGTTAATTACAGGGTACACGATATTTGTTTTATTTGTCACATCATTCATTTATTCATTTATTACAATGTGTCTATCAGTCATTACTGCCAGTTCTTTTCCTATCCTTTTGCACATGTGTGGACACATGCCAAATCTTAAGTAGGGGGTGAGGATAATCTATTTCAAAATTTTTTCTTTTTGCCATTCCCACATATGTGAAAGACAATTTTTATTGTACTTGCCAAGAATGAATGTGTTCTTTTACCTTGATCAGCAAGTTAACTGCTTAATTTCTAAAAATCATTGCATGCAATTGTCTTTTATATCATTCTTGGTAAGCAAAGAAGGGTAACAAGCCAAAAAGAAAGAAACAAAGTGAAGAAAAAGTGTTTTTCAAATTTTTAGAAGAGGTTGAGTTTCAGGAATTTTAGCAAAAATAGTTGTGAATATGGGTGGTCAGCTAGTAAGACATGAGCCAGCAGCTCACGAGGCCTTAACGCAGGATGCTCAGGTGGTTCAGGAATTTAGTATTTATGGATGGCTGAATTATTTTCTAAGGATAGATTCCTTCAATGAGGAAGCTGCAGGTGAATTTTTGAGAACTCTTTCGAAGGGAGAGGCTACAGTATGGGGTTTAACAATTATCGTGATAGAAGAATGGATTTATGAAGTGACTGGGCTTTTGATAGTAGGAGAGAACTTTCCTTCTAGAAGGGACGCTGTCTCTTCTAGGATATAATTCACATTGCCAACAGATGGACCCTTATAGGTTTCAAAGCAAGGATGCAAACGGGTGTCACTGCCTTACCCATATTCAGAATATGCCTCCTTCATAATCAGGTATTTGACTTGTGAGGGACGTTTTTCCTATTTGCATTCATATCATTTTAAACTATTGAGTCATATGAGGCACGGTCTAGCTATCCACGTCCCAAAATTTTTGTTAAATCTTTTGGAACGTAGTGCCCATGAAACCGAGAAGGGTAAAGACAATTCCATCACCCATCATGACCTTATTAAATTATTGATTGAGCATTCCCTAAGGGATGTATCACCCATTTCTTGGCAATAATTTTCTGTCTAGAAAGGACTGCAACCTCCAGAACCTCCTAGAGCATTCCCTGCACAACCAAAGAAAAAAAGAGTAGAATCTACGAGTAGGGAAGCAGAGCAATAATCATCTGCTCCTGCAACACCTAGTCCTGTAGCCTCCACGTCTGAGCCCTCTACCCAAATAAAATCTAGGTCTGCTACAAGAAAAGAAAAAGGGAAAACAAAAGTAGGAGAATCATTTAGAGCTGAGAAAACCCCAGAAGAAAGCCCTCAAACACAAAAGCAAAAATGTGCTACCTAGCTTTTCCCTGCAGTAATACCTATTGTCACCACAGTTTCATCATCATCCTCTCTTGTTGAGTCTGAATCCCCTAGGCAAGTTAGAAAGAGAAAAGTTGCAAAAGAACCTCTTGCATCTGCTACATTGCCTAAAAGAGCTTCAACAAGGAAATAGAGTAAAACTACCTCAACCTCCGTCCAACCAAAAATTATAGTCATTTTGGAGGAGTCCGAGGAGCTTAGTCATGAGGATTCTTAGAGTGTATCTGAGAATGTTCCACACAGTTCCTCTGTTATTCCTGAGGAATTACAAACTGAAATAGAGGAAGTTGAGGAAGTACAACATGGTTGTAGTGATGAAAGGAGGATGCCAAGTCTTAATGATTTGGCTGATGCAGTTGGGAGAATTTTAGGAGAAGCACAATCTCCTCTTGAGCAGCAAGAGGAAGAATAACCTGAACAAACTGAAATATTCAATGAAACACCATTTCCCTCTGAGCCTTGTCATGCATTGGTTGTGTATAGAAGAACATTACTGATTGAGTATTTAGAATATCTCAAAATTACCTGGAGGCCTATTACACTCCAGACTTTGAGTTTCCGCCATTTGGCTAAAATTGAAATGCAACAAATTCTGTGGGAAGAGGAGAAGAAGAAATTAAAGAAAGAAATTGAAAGCCAAAAATAGGAAATCCAGGAAATAAAGGAGAAAATGAATGAAATTATGAAAGTAGCTGGACAAATCATGGAATGTAGACCACCACCTAGGGTGTATGCAATGTGCCTTAAGGAGAAATTTTTGTGGTTCCAATTAATGAGAATTTCCAAAAATATGGACCCTGACATTCATTCTGCTAAAGAGTTTTATGATGCATATCAGATAGCACCCAATTGGCTAAGAAATTTTTTATGTGAATTTTATTTGCATGGTTTGTTAATCCCTTTTGAAATAGAGTGGAATCCCCTTCTTTATATTGGTCACATTCATCTGAGGTCACTTATGTCTTGGGCGGCTAATGAAATTAACTATGGGAAGCAATTAGAGGATTATGAGGAAGCTGAACGGAAAGAACCTATTCCCCTGCGACCAGAAAGCTCAGATCCTCAAACAATTCTGAGAACTTGGTTCACCGTTGCATATGGATTTTATGATATTGTAGCAAGAATAAATATATTTGATCTCTGAAAGTAGGTATATGATGAATTTAAAGGCCAACCATATTTTTTTTGGAAGCTTTCATCTTCCAGAATCAAAACAAGATGGGAGAAACTGACAATTGGTTTGAGAAAATCTGAGCCGCATAACCCTCTGAATTTCGGAATAGCCATCAGAAGGTCAGAAAGGTATATACAGCTGGGTCTCCAGGAAAGGTTTGAATTATGGTTTCCATTAAAATTTTGACCTCTTGTTTTGATGTGGCAACTGTACGCTTATTTGGCTACAAATGTTAATGAAGACACAAAAGCTCGCATGTATGAAAGATGGCAGAATTACAGAGGCTTCTACTACAAGTTTGGAAATTCAATGCAAGGCCATGCTACTCCTATCGATTTGAGGGAAACAACCAGGAAGATTAATGCTGGAGGACCAACATTACGATAAGTAGGGGGCAAATGATGAGCCCAAAATATGCTCATAATTTGAATATCATGATGTATTTTTAAATACCCTTACTCTTTTGTTAATGGTTGTTTTAAACTCTTTGATTATAATTTTTTTATCTAAAATCGGGTAGTATCCTATGGCAACACATTCCTATATTCCTACAGCTTAATATCTCTGTATGTCTATATTCATTGCTCTGTTTGACCTCCCAATTGACTGATATGATGTATGTGGTTTTTGGATAAATGAGATGGATTTAATGTGTGTGATTAATGAATGAGTATCGTGTTATTATATGCATGCTTTCTTTTTCCTCTGTTGCCATGTGTTTCGTAGGTTGTTGAAGTTAGCATGAACGAGTCAATGCACATCAGATCTCATCCCTGCAGTAAAGTCCATTTCCAACATGACATCGAGGAAGTTGTTTCAACGAAGACTCTCTGTCCGGGTCGTTGGGAGGAAATCTAAATGGTCATCAATCTAGGAAGAGTGGAATGCTAGATTCTATCTGAATCAGTTGAACAAATATGCTTTCATTTATGGGAAGTCTATTCCTCGATATTAGGAAGCATTTATATCCACATCTTTCTTTGTTAAGTTAGTTAGTTAGTTGTTTTTCTATAAATAAGTGTTCCTCTTGCGTGAGTGAACAAGTAGAAGAGAGAAGAGATTAGATTGGATAAGATTAGACTAGATTAGAGACAAGAGAACAAAATAGAGTATGTTCAAGTTGGTATTATAATGAGAAACAAAGTTTTGTGTTAGTTTTCTTATAAGCAGAATGACCATGTATATGGTTCCAAGTTTATGAATAAAAGCTGATGAAGTTTTGAGTTCAATTCTTGCATAAACTGGTTGATGCTTGCTAAGGGGCCCCACTTAGTAAGTATCTATAGTTAGTTGTTTATTTCCTATTGTTTATCAGTTAGAATTTCATTCCAAGAAGTTTCAGTGCAAACTCAGTCTTATATTTTTCTTGCGGCACAAGGAATCCATCCCTATGTCTATTCCTATAGCATAAGACCCGTTCATGGTTTGTTTCCCAGTAATAGTTGTCACAATTTCTACTTTATTTAAGTTATGCTTAAGTTGAGAAGACTTTGGCTTATGTTCCTGCATCAGAAGTATAATTCCTTTCAAGCATTTATTTCTAGTAAATTGTGGCTAAAATTGGTTCTTAGTGCACACAGTGCCGTTCCATTTCAAGTATACGTTCCTTGGTTTGACAAAGTAAATGAACGACCATAAGAAGATGTTAGTCACCTGTTGGAATATCCAATTCCCAGGTTAGGATTTTCCATGACTTTTATATCCTTTTGTGGGTGACAACCAGCATCGACAATGAATCACTACACTATAGGATTCTAACAAGTCTATAGCCAAAACAATGCCATACGATCCAAGAGGTGTAACCCAAAGATCTACTGAGGTGGTTAGTGATCCAATCCTAAGTCCACAATTGTGGACAAGAGATTCTAATGCTACCTTTCACCCTAGAAGCCAATTCTACCTGCCACCTAATAGCTTGATTTACTGCCATGAGTACACATTGCTCAACAATAGATGTAGAAATAAGTGAATTAGATGCTCTAGAATAAAAAAAATAGAAACACTAACACCCTATAACTGACTTGAAGCCTCAACCACACTATTCTTATGATCTTCTTGATGGTTATCCAATGTAGTAAAAAATCTATGAGAATGACCTACATCTCCAACTATCAGCTTCAAAGCTGCGGGTTGTTGACCAAACCCTGATGTACCTCTCATCAAACACTACCTCACAATATGATCCTGTTGACCACATGAGAAACATCCAGCACCCCTGCCAAAAGCTCTGCCACCTGAAGGTGCATTCAACTATTGGAAACTTCCTCTAATAACCGTATACTATGCACTCTGTGGTGGCTGATCCTAACAGTTATGCTTATGATGCCACCAATTACGGTTCTTCCCAGACTACCAACCATTACCCAACTAAAATTGAGAACTCTTAATATTTGGTGGGTAACATTGTTGCCATTGTCGACCACCCTTATTGGGTGCCTGTCAGTTTCGAGAGGAACCACCTATCCCAAAACTTGTAGTAGGTGCACTGCCTATCTGAACACCTGTATGTCCTCCCAACGCCATAGAAAAATTATCGTCCATAATTTGTGCCTTCTCCATGATTACCTCCATCATCTTCTTCTCAAAGACTCTGAATCCTCCAATTATATAGGCGTTCAAGCCCTTGATGAAATGTTGTACCAGCATAGCCTCAACATCCACTATCCCCACATACTATTTGAGCTCATAGAACCTATGCTCAAACTGCTCAACTAACATAGAAATCTGGCATAGATCATGGAAATCATCTGCAAGACACTGTCTGCAATGCTCTGATAGGAAACACACTCTGAAATGCTCCAAGAACATATCCCAGGATACAAATCTAATCTCCAAGTGAAGCTTATGCTCCTCCAATTGCCACCGTGTAGAGGCAAAGCCTCTAAGATGCATAATGGCATATCTAGCTCTAGTGTCGCTGCCATAAGGATGTATAGAAAAACACCATCCCAAGTCTAATAACCAAGTTTATGCTTCTAGACCACCACTAGTACCATCAAATGTGGGAGGGCATGCCCTCAACAAATCTCTCATATGCCTAGCAACAACAAAATCCTACTCCAAAGTCTCCACAACCCTCCAAGGTGATTTTTTTCGCTCTCTATCCACTTCCTTTTTAGTCTCCCATCTAGGACCAAGACAAGCAAGAACTTGCTCAAGTAAAGGAAACAATAGATCTCCCTTTGAACCTGATTGATTCAGATTTTTTTCATCATTCATCTAATTAACCCGAGGATTTGGCTGCTCACCATGCTCACTCTCTCGAGAACTCTACAGAGGAGCAATCTGGTGATTAGCCACACGACCACCACCTCTACCTCGACCATGATCCCTACCATGATGCCTAGGCATGGTCCTACACAAAACCAAAATGAGTCTTAATTTCAAGACGTAGAAGACAACTAGAAAACATACACTACAAAGTCTAACATCTAGGGCAACCCGATGGGCTCACAAGAATCAAAGTTATTTTTAAATAGCTAAGTAACTGAATATTTTGTTTTGAACATTCAATAACAACATGTAAAAAGTAACATAAGCACAAACACTCTCAAGGTTCCAAAATAATGCTACTAAAAAAAATACTAGAAGAATAACACATCATAAAACCATATATAAGAAATATAAGAATATGTCATATCACTGATTACATTATCATAAAGAGGTTTAATTGCATGTTCAAAATACATCAAACAAGATTGTAAAAAATCTTGATACATCCAAAATCATAATGCAATAAAGCTTCATGTAATCATCATGAGTGAATACAATATAGATGACAAAAAAATGCAACTATCTTTCATGTTCACGAGCTCGCTCAATGTCAAAATCTATGAAGAAAGTGAATCCAAGAACCTATCAAGAACAATCTCATCTCGAAATGCACCACCTACAAGGGGACCCAATGGAGGAGAAAGGCACATTCCTCCCAACCATGTGGTACTCAAAATCCCACCCTCATGCTAGGAGATAGTATCAAGTCCTCAAGTCAAATATAAAAGAAGATAGAACATAACATTACATGGTTGATAATTCACAAAATGACATGAAATTATCTAAACCACATGATAATAGACAAACTCCCAGAGGCAACAACATAACCAAAAATGACTCTACACAAGAGACCACAAACATGTATAAGGATAGGAGTGTCATCACATAGTCGTTCTAGGTTACCATAGTGAGTCTTCCTAGATTACCGACCCTCGTCCTGAGTTACCTTGGAAATCTCTACCGATTCCCAGCCCCTAAATGAACTTATGTGGAACCAAAACAATTTTTGAGAGGACAAAGTGATCGACTAAGCCATTCCAGACCATCTCAACCTAGCCTTAATCAAAATGAGCATTAAGGTATGAGGTGAGGCAAAAAAAATATTTGAGTTGTTAAATAATTACTACCCAACCCCTAATACTTTAAGTTTATAGTTTTTACTCAACTAACTACTTTCGGTAGGTTACCCTGGTAACCTCTTAGGGTCTTAACCCCTAATGAAAGCCACTCCTATATAAAAAACATACTTACTGACAATGAGAAGTATAGCCATCATGCACGCAAAACAACACCTTGAATATACACCACATGACATGACAAAGACATATTATCTCCAAATGCCCTTGATGAGAAAACACGACATTCGTGACTAATCTCATAATCTAGTCATTGCAAAGAACACAATAAACATTCATTCAATGATTTCCAAAATGAATTACTAACTTAAGCCCCTGGAAGGCATAAAACTAAATAACAAGAAGTTCGTTCATAAAAGAATAACAAATAAGATAATTGTTTAACGTGATATCCCATAATTTCTATCAATCCAAAAGACCACATAAGGAATGCACATAAACATAATTCAAATGTCTCAAGATTTTGATTTATTTACATAAATAACTCTCTATTACCACCCAACATATAATGTTGCATAATATTGACATATTCTAAAACACTTTGATTAAAAAGTTCATTAACGATCATATATTGTCATAGTAAAATGGCTTATTTATTGTTTTAAGATAAGCAAGATATATCAATATTAATTTATATAAGAACACTAAATATATTTATTCCTTACATTTAAAGACCAAACCATTATTCTAATGTAAATATTTTAAACTTTAAATTTATGACCCATCTACTAAACTTCGTACATACATTAAAAAAAACACTTTGAATACTCTATAATTTAAAAGTATTAAAAATATTGAGGATGGTAAAATCTGGAGGAAGAGAGCTCTGGTATGATTGATGAATCTACTTAAAGTATGAGGAGTTTGAAGCTTGAAAAATTTGGGGAAGAAGGGATATGGACAACGCCAAATAGAAAAGGAAGAAAGAAGAAGGCATATGTAGGAGGTGACTCTAAGCTAGGGAGACCCTCTCAGAGGCACACTACGACGAGAGAAATGAAAAATGAGATTACCCTGGGAAAGTAGAGGACATTAGATGTGTCCTCAAAAAAAGGTTAGAAATGAGAATCATGTCATGGAATGTTCGTGGGCTCAATAGCTCCCACAAACAATATGCTCTGAAGGACTATATAGTGGAACATAAGATTGATGTTTGCCTACTTCAAGAAACCAAAATGATGATGGTTAATTTTGATAAAACTGCTAAATGTTTTTGTCCTAATGCGTCTTATGCCTATAGTGATGCTAAGGGTGCTTTGGGGGGTTTGGCTGTGCTTTGGAACCCATCTAGTTTTCGGGGCTCTGAAATATTCCACTGGAAAAATAGTGTGGGGGTCTCGTTCACTTACCTTGTTGAAGCCTGGTCTATAATCAATATATATGCTCCTAATTAGAGGAATCCAAGGAGTATTTTGTGGAATAACATGGTGGCTAAAATTAATCTAAATAGGGGAGGCCGTTGTCTTGTTGCATGAGATTTTAACTCTCCCCTCTTTTCATTGGAATAAAGTGGTGGCCTTCTGGATTACTCTGACCTCATGTCTGACTTGGCTAATTTTTTGAATTCTTCAGGTTTAGTTGATATTGAGCTCTTGGGCCAAAAGTTCACTTGGTCTAATAGACAGCCTGGTGGTAACCTAATTTAGGTCTAGCTTGACCACTTCCTCTGCTCTCCTCATTGGACTAATGTCTTATATGCCAATCTTATAACCTTTCCTAGGACGGTCTCTAACCATAACCTCCTTTTTCTGACCACTAATATTCACCCTGCTCTTGGTCCCTTTCCCTTCTCCTTTGAGATAATGTGGAACTCTCATCCTAATTTCAATATTAAAATTGCTGAATGGTGGAATATTCCTTTCCAAGGATGCCCCATGTATAGGATCTTCTTCAAAATTAAACATATTAAAAACATGGTAAAAGGATGGAACAAGAATGTGTTCAGGGATGTATTTCAGAAAAAAAAGTTGTTAGAAGGAGAGTTGAGGACTTTACAAAAGGAAATGGAGGAGGGAGATGACAATCAGTGGACTCACAACCAAGAATGGGGAACTAGGATGGAATGGGAATGGGTTCTTATAAATGAGGAGGTATTTTGGAAGAAAAAATAAAGAGTCCAATGGCTGAAGGAAGGAGATAGGAATACCTCCTTCTTTCATATTTCTGCCATCAAGCATAGGAAAAGGAACCAAATTTATAAACTAACCAATGCTACTGGGGAGGTGATTTCAAATCATGCTCAAATTGGCCTTTGTGCTATTAACTATTTTTAGGAGGCTTATTCGACCCCAGCTGAGGCACCTAATCTGGCCTTGGACAGTGTGATTCTCAATCATCTTCCTAGCTCCATTTCTCAAGAAGATAATTTTGGAATCCTTAGTACTATTTCTATGGAAGAAGTTCACTTGGCTACCTTTAGCATGGGGGATTTCAAAGCCCTAGGGCCTGATGGTTTTCCTCTTGTTTTTTTATAGATTTTTTGGGATACTGTGGGTGGGGATCTAGTGCTTGCGGCAAAGGACTTCTTCAAATCAGGTAGGATCCTCAAACAATTGAACCACACTTTCATTGCTATTATCCCCAAGATTAGTGAGCCTCAATCCATGACTGATTTCCAACCTATTAGCCTTTGTAACACCTTCTATAAGATCATTTCAAAGATCCTTGTAAACCGTATCAAACCTCTTCTGGAAAAAAACATTATTTTTACTCAAAAGGGGTTTGTCCCTAGGTGACATATTCCTGATGCTACTTTCACCACCCATGAACTGCTCCACTCCATGGATAGATGTAACTATGTGGGAATGACTCTCAAGCCTGACATTTCCAAAGCTTATGAAAAAGTGTTAAAGGACTTCATCCCAAAGGTCTTGGCTAAGTTTGGATTCAACATTTTGGTCATCAAACTCATTATGGAATGTGTTAATACTGTAAAGTACTCTGTTATTGTTAATGGATCCCCCTTTGGGTTCTTCTCTACTGGTAGAGGGATTAGACAAGGAGACCCCCTGTCTCCCTATCTTTTCATAATGATTGTTGATGTGCTTAGCAGGAACTTCACTGGTCTGCTATTAGAGGGCTCCATTATGGGAATCAGAGCAACTTCCTCCCTAGATCTGGTTGTTGTGCAAAAGTTTGTGGATGACACTTTTCCCTTTGGGAAAGCCTCTATGGTGGAAGCTAGGAAATGGAAAGCTTGCCTTAACAACTATTCCTCTTGTTCTGGTCAAAGCGTCAATTACAATAAAAGTATGATTTATTTCTTTAATTGCATGCCTAATTTGTAAAACAGGGTGATTGCAGTCTTGGGATGTGTCAGTGGATATCTCTCATCGGTTTACCTTGGGCTCCCCCTCATGGTTAGGGCGGTTCCCACTAATTTATGGAACTCGATTCTGCAAAGGATCCAAAGGAAATTGGCTGGATGGAAGGGCTCTATCCTAAGCCATGTTGGAAAATTCCAACTACTCACAATGGCTCTCTAAGGTATCCCCACTTAATTCCTGTCCATTTTTAAGATTCCTAAGTACATTGCTGATAAATTTGAAAAAATTCAAAGGAATTTCCTCTGGTCTAGGACTGAGGAAAATAAGAAACTTGCTTTGGTGAAATGGGAAAGGGTCTGCTAGGCCAAAAATTGTGGGGGACTTGGAATTGGGAAAATTGTCAACTCTAACAGGGATCTGATGGCCAAGGTTGGTTGGGATTAGTTAAGGAACACTAAGGACTGGTGTAAAATTCTGAATTCCAAATATCTTCAGGATAGGCCCTTGATCAATTGTCTCTAAGAGTCTCACCCCCAGGGCTCAATTGTCTAGAGGAGCATTTGCAGCACGCAAGGCCTGTTAAGGAAAGGGATTAAGTGGAAAATGGGAAATGGGAATAGAATCAGATTTTGGGACAATACTTGGCTAATTGACTCCCCTTTGGCTTGCTCTGACTTTACAGCTATGATGGGTTTGGCCCAAAGATTATTTGGCATCCATATCAGTGACTATGTTTCTAGACACCTTGGAGATAGGATTTGGAGAGACCTTACCCTTTGCTGCCCCCAATCTCATGAATTTTTTTGTCTAGCTCAATCCCTTAAGGTGATTCTCTCTAATACTAGGTTTCCATCCTATGACAGGGAGGATGATTTTTTTTGGACATTTGACAAACAGGGGGATCTCTCTGTGCGGTCGGCTTACAGACTACTGACAAACCAAAATTCTACTAAGGAACCCTGGAAGAAGGTTTGGAATCGCCACATGATCCCTAAAATTAATTTCTTCTAGTGGACGACCTATCATAACATGATTCTTACCTAGGACAATTTGAGGAAACAGGGTTTTTGTTTTCCCAATAGATGTTTTCTTTGCATGAATCGGGAGGAAACTGTCAGTCACCTTTTGTTACACTGCCCATTTGCTCCCGAAGTTTGGGGGCTGGCTTTCGAGAAACTTGATGTCCATTGGGTTATGAGCAAGGATCTCTTATCATTCATTCTTGGTTGGTATGGTCCATATTTCCACCCTCTGCCTAGTGAAATTTGGAATCAGGTCCCTCCTATTTTGGGTTGGTGTTCGTGTAAGGGGAGGAATAACATGGTTTTCAGGAATTTTGAGAGGAGCCCTAAGGATGGTTTTGGCATTGGTGCTTGACTCATTGAGGAGAATATTTCTCTCTTTAATGGGAAACTCCCAGAGATGGGGCCATTGGATTTCGAAGTAAAAGTGGCCAAGGTGTGACACCAGGATTAAAAGACTAACTCTTTTGATAATTAGAAAATCTTAGCTAGGAAAAATACTAAATGGGAGCCTCCGAATAGAGGATGGTTTAAAATCAATTTTGACGGGGCTGCTAAGGGAAACCCAGGTAGGGCAAGTATTGGTGGAGTTATCAGAGATCCCGTAGGGGCTTTGGTGGCGGGATTTGCTGGAGGTATTGGGTTTCAATCTTCATTAGTGGCGGAATCTCCTGTGCTGCTAATGGGCCTCAAAATTGTTGTCTTTTTGGGGATTGCTAATCTTCACATCGAAGGAGACTCCAAGTCTATTACGGATGCTATGAATAAAGACAGACTAATTGGATGGAATACTAAGGAATATTGTTGGATGCCAAATTCCTTTTATCCAAATTTAGGGATAAAAAGGTGAATCATATTTTTAGAGAAGGAAATCAAGTGGCAGATTCCTTGGCTAATCTTGGCTCTTGTTGGGATTCCGCTAAATTTTGGAGGAAAATGGAAAGGTTATCCCCGAAAATTGAAGCTTTCATCGTGCGAGAACAAAGCAACCAATTTTTGAAATGAATTTAAATCTTTGGATGACGGGAGCTGAATGGTGGGTCCACCTGATTGTTTTGGGGGTCTAGTGGATGAGCTTCAACACTGAGATGGCATACAGGTGGAGGGTTTCTGGTTTTTTGACCCACTATAGGCTTAGATATTTTCATGTGTGGGGCACGGATTGGAGGATCCATGTCTCTGTCCTTTGGACTTGGTGGATGGGTTCAAGTACTAAGGTGATGGAAAGGTGGCGGGGTTTAAACTTGAAGGATGGTAACACGAGTAAAATTGGCAGCTTAATGAAGGGAAGATGGAAGGACGTGACTTCAATGAATCTAAGTAGCCGTACCTATTGGGGATAATGAGTCTGGTTCTATCATCATAGAACACATCTAAGACATCAGTACCTTAGTGATTTTAATTTTTCACTTCAAAGACACAAAACAACTATGCCATAAAGCATAAGCAGGCATAGTTGATCTACCATTGATCTTCTGAGAGAAGTAAATGCTTAACAAGATATCAGATTCAACACAACCAAAAATTCAAGAAACCGAATCACACAACCATGAAAGACAAAAAATGAACACACAAATATACGTGGGGAAAACCTTTTTAGGTAAAAAACCCCACCTCCAAAACATTCAACTCACTTTTATTATTCAGTAACTAAAATGGTTACAATAAAAATACAGAGCTATGCTCTTCTAGCGATTACATCTTGTTCATCTGGAGTGAGATAAAGGCAACACAAAATAAAATTTTCACATAGTTACAATTTCCTCATGGCATACTATGTAGATTCCCTTCAGCTCCTCCCAAATGACTATCACAACCAGCCTCATGGCTAGCCCAGCCACATGGTCTCCACAAGTTCACATCCTTAATAGATCCGAGATTCTAAGTGTTCATGGTTGAACCGCTCGAACACTCTCAGCCTCTCTCTATTATTGCTCATTCTTTTTTTTAATTATCGATATGCATACTAGAATAAATATATTGTGTGCCAACCTATTTAGCCCAACAAAGCCTTCAAAAGTCATCAAGATAATAAATTATCCACCTGCAACCACCCATACTTCACTAATAATGTGCATCGCTCAAACAACATGCATCGAGCCGTGCAGCATTAAACAGATTGTTGAAAACATGTCCGTCAACCTCCATCGAATAATGCAGCCCAATCGTAATCAAGAAATAAAGCTTAGGCCAACCTAATCATAAAGATCTTCCATGTGTCACCATCTCATTCATTCACTACTTCTGACAGTTGGTCAAACCGGTCCGACTTGGTCAACCAAGTTCTGAGCTCACCTGAGCTCCTACCATGTTACCGCTGAGCCCACATGACCCAGCTACAGTACAATGGTGAGATCGCTCGAGCTCATCCTACCTTCTACTTTGCTACCACTTCCCTATCCATCTCGCCTTGTGGTATGGCGGTGAGCTCGACCGAGCTCACCCAAGTCATCACCGAGCCCAAAATCTGACTACACCGTGCTACTGCTTAGCACATTTGGCCACCCCACGGTATGGTGATAACTACCCGTGCTAACCACCATCTCCACCACGCTACCACTCATGAACCAAAGCCTTTGTACAGTGTGGTGGTAATCACCAGGCCAACCGCTGCTGGTCTTACCATGGCCATCACAGTGAGAGGACCCACCACCCGCGGTATGGCGGTAACCACCGAGCCCATTGTTGGCGGTCTTACCGCGGACACCGCGGTGAGTGGAACCACTGCCTGCGATATGGTGATAACTACCAGACCAAGCCACTGGTGGCCTTACCATGGTCACTCTGAGAACTAACCATGGTAGGGTGGTAACCATCACCAAATCGCTACCTCCAACCATCAATAGTTTACTGAACCCACCGTGACTTAAGAATATGCCTCCGCAGTAGGGCGATAACTGCTTCCTTTGCCAGCCCGCTACCACTACTCCATTCACCACATTACCTCACCACCAACAAGAGCACCCCGTGGTATGGCGATAAGCCAAACCTCTGCTACTCATCCGCTCACCACACAACCTCGCCACCTCCAAGAGACCCCTATGGTATAGCGGTAGCACTACTCAACCGCTAGATAGAGTAAGGTGGCCCACGGTAAAGTGGTAAACCACACAACCGCACCACCAAGGAAAGAACAGGCAGCGGTATGGAGGTAAAGGCCATAAACATGAAGAAATTACCTAAATCTTCAAGGGAAAAGACTAGAAAATTGAGGCAAAATTTCCCAACAATCTCCCACTTGCCAAAGACTTGCAGGCATCCTCCAAACACCTGAACAAGGACCAACACCATGCTCTCATGCTCCAACCAAGACCTCTGCAATGACATCCAAAAATTTCCACCATCTCAGGCAACAACTCCAAACACAGGAACACACCAAGGCGAAAAAGCACCAGTCTTAGGAATGAAAACATCTGATCCTCCAGGTGGAAAAGGCACAACAACAACAACAACAAAGCACAATGTGAGCACATAAGAACAAACCATTCTCTAGAACAAGAAACCATCAAATAGAACAACAACCACAACTGACTGGCCTAATCCAATTGATCAAAGTCACGCGATCGAAAACCAACACCCATAGCTCGTGCTGAATCATCCAACCACCCATAACTCAGAGGTATGAAAATTAGTGAACTCATGCCATCACACAACCAACCCAACAACAACAAACACAAGTACCATCTGTCAACCAGTCAAAAGACCAAACACATCTAGGTTCTCCCACTACAAAGGTACTATCCAGATGAATGCAAACAAAGCACCATCACACGTGATCGAGACATAATAAGTCCACCAATCCTTGCACATAAAAATGAATAACCATGTAGTTCCAAGGGACATCCACACTAATCTGCACCACTTGCAACCACCTACTGCAAGAAACTTTTCTCTCAACTATCTTCCATAGTTCTTCCAAGATCCTCCATATCTAACTAAAGAAAGAAAGACAAGAAACTTTGTGTCATCACCCAAGTGACAACACATGACCACATACTATGACCAACTCAGCTCCACAAAAGCATCTCACATCTAAAGTCATATGAAAATAAAACATACAGGAAGAAAATACCAGATTAGAGAGAAATTGCAAATCAAAACATGTAGCATCCTCCTACACACATTTCTAAATGCCAGCTGTGTCAAGAATGTTCTTCACATCCCAAAGGGAAAATACATAACAACACCCAACATATCCATGGATGTAAGCACCTCAAAGAATATCAGACACACCCGTATAGCCATCTCCTATTAGTCCTCAAAAAGAACAAGGAGACACACTATGTTGTCCACCTTTCATTATGAATCCTCCAAAATTTTAAAAGAAACTCAAGATTCATATCCATGAAAGATAAAGCATAACACACATCTAAAAGATAGAATGGGAAAATTCCTTTCAAATGAACCTCACTTCCGAGTAGACCAAGAAGAAAAGAAAAAATACTCCTCCAAGATATACAAGTCACCGTGACTTACCCAAGAGCAATTTCCTTCATGGTCTATGTTGAACTCGCATTCAACCAAGGTGCAGGCTACTTGAACTTTCAGTTGTAATAGAAAAATTCTCAAAAGAATTCCAACCTCACCTTATTCTCCATGCATCCATGAGCACCAGCAACTTGTCATCTCATGCTAACTCCAAACCTCAACACTACAATAAACATGAAGTCCTCCAGCATATGACCAATGTAATCAAAACAAAGAGAAACCCCAAACCACTGTCAAAGCTCCAAACCAACTAAACATGAACTTATCATGACACCATGATCTACACATCTCCATTAGGAGATACCATGCTTCAAGTGAAATGTTCATGGTCTTCAAGAGAAAAGCAACATGCCAAAACTCTAATGCACAAGCAAGAGTATACCATGACATAAAACAAAAAAACTCTAAACCAAAATCACTTTTCAAGCACCACCTGCATCTCAACCAAAGACTACCAAGGTCCTAAATGGCTCCAAGATGTTGTACATCTTCAAATAGTGACATGAAAATATGAAAGAACTCTTCTGCAGCAACAGGATCTAAGAATCCTCAAGAAGCATTTGCAACACCAAAGAAGATTATTTACCACCAAGCGATGAATCCATAGTCACTACTAAAGCTCCCATTGAGCTGTGAAATTGAGCTCTCCAAGCACCATGATAGACCACCCCATCACTGTCAAAAGCTTACACTAGCTAGTGTATCCAACTCTCCATGACATCATGATTCACATGCTTTAGATCCCCATCACTAATTATTCAGGTATTCAAACACCATTCCTCCTCTCATCTCAAAAAAACCATGCCAATACACAAGTGACCATAGACAAGGTCAACTAACAGATCTAAACTACACAGTTACAACCTCATGGATATAGATAGTCCACTTTCTAGTTATATCACAACAAACATGTAGGTAAGGAAAGCCCACAACATTGCACAACTCGTGGATGCAACCAAATGTAAACCCTAAAAATCTACCCTCGCACTGGAAACTGCAAAACTAAGATAATCAAAGAGAACAACCAAAGCAGAAAAGCATGACTCAAACACCAGATCAGCAACAGATCCAATTTGCCAGTCACGCCCACAACTCAAGCATGATAGTCTAGGTAACCAACAAGAAACACCACAAGAATGCTGAAAGTAAACACATACCAACACTCTCATGCGGAGAAGATAACTCTCCTCCAAACAAGTCGAACTGCAGCTATCTCATCCATTCATACCCCAAAAGCCAACATCTGGAAAATAGAAGACAAAAACTCCACAAAATGCAAGTTTTTTTCTTGACCGTGTAAAACCTGGAAAACCACAGTGTCTATAAAACACCCACACATATCCATCTTCATTTCTCATATTGGCGACTTAGGAGTCTACACACAACCATCACAGTTAACCAGAATAATGAAAAGAAACATGAAAATGCATGATAGAATTTTTAGGAAAATCTACACAAAACCTCTAGAGCCAAAGACATGAATTTGAAACCATGCAAGTGCAAGAAACAGGTAAGAATGGAACAATAGGTCCATTTCAGACCAGTTCCAAAAACCATAGTCATGCACAAGCATACAAGAGAGCCATTTTTTTTAGAAGTTATAGACCACCAGGAATAACTTCATAGCCTCCATGCAATCAAAGCAACAAAGAAACTGCCTTCAGTGCTAAGTTAGAACACTCAGCACAAGCACAATACTCCATGGCTGAACAACAACACAAGAAACTCCATATCACCAGGGAGCCTCTCACACAAACACCTAGTATGAAACCATGCTTCATTGCAACACATCCATAAGCACATCTCACGCCCTTTGCATCAGGAACATTTGCTGCAAGCCAGGAGCCTCAGACCATATTGCAACAATATGATCAAATCCTGTCAACTCTGGTGTCTTTCAAAAATATGTGTTGAATTAAAGAAGCACACACTTCCACTCATCGAAGGATCAATCACCAACCGATTTCTCTAGATTTCCTCAAGCTTAACAAGCTAAGAAATCAGCATAGAAGAAAACCCAAAAATTCAGCAACCAGGAGAAGACTTTGATACCAATGGTTGGTATCATCAAGCCCCGACCTCCTTCAATTAGCTTTGATACCAATTTTTAGGGATAATGAGTTCAGTTATGTCATCATAGAACACGTCTAAGACAACAGTGCCTTAGTGATTCTCATTTTTCACTTCAAAGACACAAAACAACTATGCCATAAAGTGGAATTAGGCACAGTTGATCCCCCATTGATCCTCTGAGAGAAGTAAATTCTTAACAAGATAGAAGATTCAACACAAGAACAGATTCAAGAAACTGAATCAGACAACCATGAAAGAAAAATCAATGAATAAATAGATATACGTGGGGAAAACCTTTTTAGGTAAAAAACCCCACCTCCAAAACATTCAACTCACTTTTATTATTCAGTAACTAAAATGGTTACAATACAAACACAAAGTTATGCTCTTCAGGAGATTACATCTTGTTCATCTGGAGTGAGATATAGGCAACACAAAATAGAATTTTCACATAGTTACAATGTCCTCATGAAATACTGTGTAGATTTCGTTCAAATCCTCACAAATGACTATCATAGTGAGCCTCATGGCTAGCCCAACCACATGGCCTCCACAGGTTCATATCCTTAACAGATCTAAGAGTCTAAGTGTTCATGGTTGAACTGCTCAAACACTCTCAGCCTCTCTCTGTTATCACTCATTCTTTTTTTTTATTATCGATCTGCACACCAGAGTACATATACTATGTGCCAACCTATTCAGCCCAACAAATCCTTCAACAGTCATCAGGATAATAAATTATCCACTTGCAACCACCCATACTTCACTGATAACATGCATCGCTCAAACATCATGCATCGAGCAGCGCAAAATTAAATAGGTTGTTGAAAACATGTCTGTCAACCTCCATCCAATAATGTAGCCCAATCATAATTAGGAAATAAAGCTTCAGCCAACCAGATCATAAAGATCTTCCACATGTCACCATCTCATTCGTTCATTGCTTCTGATAGTCGATCAAAATGGTCCAACTCGTTCAACCAAGTTACGAGCTCACCCAACCTCCTACCACGTTATCGCCGAGCCCACATGACCTAGCCATGATACAATAGTGTGCTCGCTCGAGATCACCCTGCCTTCTACCTTGCTACTGCTGCCTCATCTGTCTCACCTCACAATATGGCGGTGAGATCGACCAAGCTCACCCAATTCATGATCGAGCCCAGACTCTGACTACACCGTGCTACTACCGAGCATGTTTGGCCACCCCGCAGTATGGCGGTAACTTCTTGCACTGACTACCATCTCCACCACACTAGCACTAACAAACCAAAGCCTTCCTATGGTGTAGTGGTAGCCGCTAGGCCAATCGCTGGTGGTCTCACCGTGGCCATCGTGGTGAGAGGACCCACCACCCGTAGTATGCTGGCAACCGCTGAGCCCATCATTGGTGATCTCACCGCGGACACCGTAGTGAGTGGAACCACCACCTGTGGTATGGTGGTAACCACCAGACCAAGCCAATGGTGACCTTACCATGGCCACCATGGTCACTCTGAGCACCAACCACGGTAGGGCAGTAACCATCACTAGACCATTGCCTCCAACCATCAACGATTTACCGCGCCCACTGTGGCTTAAGAATATGCCTCTGTGGTAGGGTGGTAACCGCTTCCTTTGCCAACCCGCCACCACTGCTTCGCTCACTACATTACCTCATCACCAATAGGAGCACCCCATGGTATGGCGGTAAGCCAAACCTTCACCACTGAACCGCTCACCGCGCAACCATGCCACCTCCAAGAGATCTCTGCGGTATAGCGATAGCACCTCCCAACAACCAAATAGAGTAAGGTGGCCCACGATAAAGCGATAAACCACACAACCGTGCCACCAAGGAAAGAACAGGAAGCAGTATGGAAGTAAAGGCCATAAACATGAAGAAATCACCTAAATCTTTAAGGGAAAAGACTAGAAAGTCAAGGAAAACTTTCCCAACAGTACCGTATGATCTCTTCTCTTGTAGATAGTGAGATATCTTGTTTTATCTCATTCTTGCATTAATATGTGTGAGAGTATTTATAATGATTTCACTCTTCATTATGGAAGCTTGCCTCCTTCTAGGGTCTTCGAGCTAGCTAGTTTAGCATAGGTCTCTTTTGGCACCTTTTGGATGGTTTCTATTTTTAGTCATACAGCCATTCTGCCTTGCTTTTTGTGCATTCCCTACATGCCCGCCAATTTTTTCCTTGCTAGCTGCAATTATCCCAAGAACTTCATTAATTCAATTGTCAAGTCACCCTGTGGTGATTTTCCCTTCCACGCATGCGACCTGTATGCAGGTTTAATTAACCTTTGTTGTATACCTTGCCTTAACAAACACAATATGATAATCACTCGTGGCTTCTGCATTTGGTATTTTTTGCAAACTATTGGGCTTCCTGTGTAGGTTGGTAAAATGGGTGGCGAGCGGGTGAGAAATGAGCCTGATAACTACGAGTAGTCTCAAAATAACCCTTTAGTTTGGCACATCTGTGTGGAAGGTGGAATTGCTCCACTTAGGGAGATTTTGGTCAGCCATGATCCTAACTTGTCGAGTCAGTTTGCCAACTCATGGAAGGATCGTCGGGTATCCATCAGAGGAATCTCATTTGAAATCAGTGAGGAAGTCATAGCGCAAGCCACAGGATTATAGTGTACTAGGAAAAAATACCCCAAATACACCAAGAAACCGGATCATGAAAGCTTGAAATTTTTTTTTAGAGGTGATGAGGCCCCGGTGCGGAACTAGTTAGGTTTTGAGAGAGATTCTCTCCCAAAGCCCTGTGATTAGGTGTGTCTAGTGCTGATGAAGTACATCACCTTGGAAGGTAAGTTTAAAACCTTCTTTTTTTATCACTTCCCCCAATTAAATCATTTAAGACATAAGATGTTTCTTAGTTTTTTGTTCTTTCTTCTAATGGACTTGGAAAACTCAGTCAAAAAATGCAAAGAGTCGACCAGCCTTAACCCCAGTGATCTCTCATTGCTCTTGCTCCATCAGGGGCTCATTCTGAGACTTTATCACTTCCATCTGGCCCTCTATCCTCCTATAGCTATTATGACTATTCGCATTGAGAATATTGAACCCCTGTCGACTGTGAATATTTCCCCTACCGAGTCTAAAAGCCCTCCCCGAAAATTGAATACGAGCACTACGGGGAATCCCAAAGCCAAGATAACCACCAAGAAGCTTAAGGGAGGTTTGGGTAAGGCTCATGCCAGTGCGGTGGAGGATCTCTGTGAATTGAAATCCACTCAGGAAGATTTGGCCTACAAGGCCACCACTGCTAAAAAAGGGAAGGAGAAAGGCATGCCAGCTTCGATTGCTAGGGATGGAAAGGGCAAGAACATAATAAGGAAAGACTCCAAAGGTGACATGGTTGTGGGAACCACTGAGATGACTGGTGGGGAAAATTCCAAAAGGAGATCTGGGAGGCTTGTAAAGAACAAAAAAAAGAGGCTGATTTTTGAGGATTCAGAGGAGTAGTTTGATAGCAAAGGGTACAAGGAAGAGGAAACTGAAGATGATGAGGATGAAAATGTGGAGGGGCCCCAGTTTAATCTTGAGGACAACAAGGTTCCTAAAGATGGCTCTACCTCTAACTCTCCACATCCCCTATTCGAAGAGCCTGGTGAGGTCCCGAGGACCGTGGACATTGGGGAGGAGCCCTATGATGTGGTGAAGAGAATGGACACTCTCGACAAAAGGTTCTGTGGGTTGACCCACTTCACCATGAAGTTGGGCCATTTTGTCACTAGAACCCTATCTAATTCTATAAAGGAGGAGTTGGAGGGAAATAACATTCAAGAGAACAAAGAATGGGTGGGTGATGAGGCTGTGGAACTCCTGATTAAAAAATGGGACAACGCCAATTAGCTACTGCCTATTTCTGTCTATCGGCTACCTCTTTGTGGTCTCTGTACTGCCTATGGGTTGTTTCTGGTTTTTGTTTCCTCAATATTTGTTGTTTAAACTTGCTCCTTTTTTGGCCATAGTGGCTCATTGTGAAGGGTACGAAACCCTATAAATGTTGCTTAACTTTTCAAAAACAAAAGAAGAATAGTTTTAATTGAATTTTGATTTTACATGATTAAGGATCAGTTTGGTACACTTGCTTAAGGGTCAGTGAAGTAAAGAATTCACTACAAATCCAATTCATCGCTGACTTAAAGGTCAATTTTTAGAAAAATACAAAGTCAAGGTCGATACCATACATGCTAGTGATAACATGAAGATAATCAGGAGTTAGCAATACTCAGCCCACAGATAAGGTAAGGTAAAGGATCAAAAAATTTAAGCAAAAAACAAAGTAATCGATGTAGGTTGATGATCACTCACACAACCGCACCAATATTTTGATCCTCTACAATTTTTAGCAATTTTGCATGCAATACATGCGAAAGAAACATTGATCCATGCCATGTTCTCACAAAATTAGAAACATAAGATAGTTCCTACAAACTGAAAATTTTCTACAAAAAAATTCAAGCAAAAAAAAACAAGATACACAAGCATGCCTAGAAGTGTTGAACTTAAGAGGCAAAAGGAGAATCTAAAGTTGAAATCATGCATTGATGAATGCGTCTCTACTAGGCTTAGGGTATAATTTTTCATGTTAAATAATCAGCCAAACTTAATTCAAAACGAAAGGCATGTACATGCGAAAGAAACACTGATCCATGCCATGTTCTCACAAAATTAAAAACATAAGATAGTTCCTATAGATTGAAAGTTTGCTACAAAAAAATTCAAGAAAAAAAAAAAGAAGATTCACAAGCATGCCTAGAAGCGTTGAGCTTAAGAGGCAGAAGGAGAATCTAAAGTTGAAATCATGCATTGACGAATGCATCTCTACCAGGCTTAGGGTATAATTTTTCATGTTAAATAATCAACCAAACTTAATTCATGGTGGTCTAAGCCAAATACAAGTCAAATGCACCAAACATAAAGGAAAATGGTGAGGTAAAAGAACAAAACCTTCGTACAAATTAAATACGGATACATATCAAAACAAATAGGTTTCTTAACTGTCATATACTGAATGGTATAAGATGATGGTGTCCAAAAGGATCATTAGCTAGATTATCACATAACCCCACCAAGGCGTCAGCCCAACAACATAAGATTTTATCATTCAATTTAATAAATTAGTCATGTAATAGATGTGGAGAGTAACAAACACAAAATGACCTTCAAGGAAACCATAAAAAATAACCAACAAAATAAAAAACCAACAATGAATTCAAGAAAAACAACAATGGTAGTCAAATACGAGATGACCAAAATATAGCTATATCATAACATTTTCCAGAGACCAATAAGGCTAATTACAAATGAAAAAAACAAAACACAAGTATAAGCAAATTACCAGGAAACTCAACGAATTTACAATTTGTTAAAGAGAGTTTACAAGAAATTTTCGAGTAGAAGCAAGAAACGTAAAATCTCCATTTTGTCACAATTGGGTTTCTATTTTGCTTTCAATTTTTTGTTATTTGTTTCGATTCTTCAAAAATAAATTAATAATGTTTTCTTTTTTCTAATATTTGTGGAGGTTTTATAGCATTCAGGTTCAACATAAGGTAAATTAAATTCGATAACGCCATTTTGAATTCAAGAACAAAATGAAATACAAAAGAAAACCTGGTGGTCTTCTTTGAATTCTGATGAAGGATGTAGCTAAAAATAGAACTTCAATCTCAGAATATTTCCCAACATGAGCAAGGCCTCAGAATTCACAATATCCAATATTTTTCCAAACAAATACATTGAGAAGCGAAGAATCTTGTTCTCCAAAATATTGTCGTGAAACAAATTTCAGCCAAAAACCAATTGCCATGCAAAAATTGCATAACATCCTTATTATTATTTTTTCAATTAAATGCAAGTCACAAAGATTCACTGATTAAAATGAGTAGTTAAAACTGATTAAATGAACAAATTAAACAATTTCCTGACAATCAGTTCAAATTCATAGATATTTTGCAAAATTTATTGAAAACAACTCTTTTACAAAATATATATTTCAATAGAATTTTAAGTTGCACAATAAAAAAAGAGTAATATTAAATTAATATTCTATTTTAATAATTTTGATTAATTACATCTTCTAAATATTTAATCAGACCTTTAATTTATAAGGTAATCTAACATATTTATTTAATTCTAACATTGCAATTAAAATCACAATAAAATAAAATTCTATTAATCATATGATTTATCTAATTTAAACGAGTCAATCTCTAACATAAAAAACATACCAACGACATGAAGAACTTACAAACAACATGACAGAATGGACAAAAAACATAAACGGGTAACCAACGGGTACTCGTTCAATTAAGAACAATGGCTAAAGACAGAGAATATGACACTATCTACAACCAACATATTTCCATTGGGTCTTGGCACACTCAGACCTCATGAAGTAGGTGGAGTCAATGCCTGTACCTGCAAACTACATCAATGGCACTATCAAAAATATCAACATATATCAATAAACACATTGTGAAGAAGATTCACAATGTAGCAGGGTACTCACGAGTGAGTAATGCTACACTATCTCCTTCACCAAAACTGACATGCATCAAAACATCATAAACATCAAATATATCATAATAACGTCATTAACAGCTAGAAATAGCATAAGACATAACACACACATGTATATCATAATATCATTGTATGAACATAACCAGATGATCATGATGCTAAATGTTTCATCAATAGAGTACAACAACTAACATAACATCAATGCCATAACTGAAATAATGTATGGTATAATATCCAAAGTAGCTAAACAACTAATAAATGGTCAAAAAAAACTAAAACAAATAGTATCAACTGGAGGGACACTACAATATAAGGTCAAAAAAAGGTACACACACCAATCACATTACTTAGACAATATACCATCAATCAAAACTAGACTACAAGTGAAACAAAAATAAAAATGACAAAATAGACGAACAAACCTTACAGACGTGGTGTGAAATACAGACACTCATCCTTGATGAGTACAATGGTTCAATGTGTGGGAACGAATGCTATATTTGAAACAACAACCTCCATTGGGAATAAGGCATGCTCAAACCTGGTAATTCAGGTGGAGTCGATGCCTAGTACTTGCAGCCTACAATAAATCAAATGGTTGAACATGTGCATAAGAAAATAGTCAATCACACAATGAAGGGAAATTTGCAGCAGGACAGGGAACTCAAAAGTGAGTGATGTGATCCTATTCCCATTCACCCATACATTGACACACAATAACAAATATCAAATCATGAAAAAAATATATATCATTCATATCTATGGTAACTCATATAAACAATTAATATGGTCTATGAACTGAAACGTGAAACACATCATGAATGCACGAGAGACTAGGAGACAAAGCCAAATGGTAAGCTACTAGACCAATATTCTCCAACACCTCAAAAGGCCCAACAAAGCATGGTGTGAGCTTAGATACTTTTCCCTATCAGATCGGTCTCTTTCACAAACGTACTTGCAAAAACACTTGGTCACCAACTTAGAATTGATGGTCAACCCTATGAGAATTTTCATATTTCTTTTGTCGGTCTTGGGCTGCCACCAAATGCTCTCTAATGTGAAACACCTATTGCTCCATCTCTTGAAGCATCTCCTGACCCAGAAGAACCCTATCCTCCAAATGATCCCAACTCAATGGGGTCCAATAAGGATGACCGTAGAATTCCTGGAAGGGAGGCATGCCAATAGAATTGAAACCTATTGGGGGTACACTACCAATCTAAATCCTCATGTGACCACCTAAATCCATAGCCAAATTATCCTTAACTATTCTAGCTTTCTCCACAACCATATCCATAGTTTTTGGCTCAAATACTCAAACACCCCCACTAATACAGGCATTCAATCCCCTAATAAAGTGTTGTACTAACATACCCTCATCATCACCTATGCCTGCATATTGTTTGTGCTCATAAAATCTCCTCTCGTATTGCTCAACTGAAATCACCATCTGCCTTAGCTCATGGAGCTCATCCACACGATGCTATCACCAATGATTAGATAAGAACCAAGCTATGAATCGCTCTAAGAACATCTCTTATGAGACTAATTCTATATCCAAATGGAGCTTTTGCTCCTCCAAAAACTATCACATGGAAGCAAAACCTCAAAGATGAATGATAGCACACCTAGCCTTGGTATTTATACCATATGGGTGCATAGTGAAAAACCTATTTAGATCAATCAACCATGTCTCAGCCTCCAAACCATTGCCAGTCCCATCAAATGTAGGAGGATGAGCTCTAAATAGATCTTTCATATGCCCAGCCAAAACTGCCTCCCGCTCTGCAATAACCTCCTTTGTGTAACGCCCCACCACGCAACCCTAGAGGATGTTGCAAACAACTACTTAAACAGGCTAATTTTTTTTTGTTTAAGTACAATTAATACATAAGTTTGCTTCCCAATGCAACCATCCCCTAAGGTTACGAGACTAAAATTATTTAACAACCCACAACAACAACAACATGAATATAAACCATGTCAATTATTTAGATAATAATTAACCACATACATTCCAATTAAGATAATTTACCTCAAGCATAAAGATAACTGTCCAATCCATTTATCTATAATTAAATATTACAACTACAACTCTCATTCCCCGAATGAGGCAAGTCCAATAAATAAGGTTACAATTACAACTCCCACCTCGATAACAAATGAGGGGTAAAATAATACAAGATCAACTGAAATGAAATAATGCAAGAACTGAAACAAAATCCCATGAGCTCTCCAACTGGAAGTCTCGTCCACATGAACAAGAAGAAAGAACCCAACGGATTTAGATGCACGCCACCCAACCAAGTGGAACCCAAAGGCCCACCCCCCATGCTAGGAGATAGTAACAAGGAATCCTAGCCAAGACCATCTACCTCTAGACACAGGCTAACACCAAACTGAACCAACCTGAAACAACCAATCACATGTACTTCACAAGTACAAACAAGTACAACACATGTACAACTCGGGTACAACATAAGTACAACACAAGTGCAACTCCACATGGTAACATTACTTCCAAAAATAAAGTAGATCAAGTATGTTAAAAGAATAATACACGCAATAATCAAATACCAACTATGGTCACATCAGGTATGTTAAGAAAACTATACCCATAATAAACAAGTACCAACTATGGTCATATCAGGTATGTTAAAGAAACCATACCCACCAAAACAAATACCAACTGTTATCCTAGACAGAGTCATCACACAGCTCGTCATGGGTTATCCTCTGGGATTCTTCCTAGGCTCCGACCCCCACTATGGGTTATTCTGGTGGCCTCTACTGAATCCTGACCCCCATACTCACTCATGTGGAATCAAATATCTCTCGTACAGACAAGATAGATGACCTTTCCATTCTAGGCCTTCCCACTCATCCCAAGTCTAAATGAGCCCTTGTGTCTATGATTGAGGCATAATTATCTTGATTAGTGAGAAGTACCACCTAATCTTCTAAGTTTTGTTTTAGTTATCACTTGATTAAACCACCTCTGAAGGTTACCCAGTTTACCTCTTCTGGGATTTGGCCCCTACAAAAGCCACTCTTCTACTTGACAACACACATACCATCCAAACACCAAGGGTACCAAAGTGTAACAAACAAGATAACATGACCACTCCTTTCTCAGGAGGCGACATAAGATAAATCCATCTCCAAACGCTAGAGGTAACAACAATAAAAAAACCACTCCTTACACAGGAGGTACCAAATTTCCCCATTCGTGGAAACCGGGTAAACACTGACTAAACACCATGCACTACCCAAGGGAACTCACAATAAATTGTCAAACATGACACGACAACCCACATGACGGAAACCCCATCTGGAAGACTTACAAATTAAACACCCATTTAACCCCTTTCCCAAAGCAAGAACACGAAGGGAATGTTCACTTGAAGGCAACTGAAAGAAACTACCTTTGGATATTCTAAATCCATTTCCTCATTACATCCAGTAATTTATCGCATCAATACAACTGAATTAAAAAAATACGTCTTTTCAGATAAAGGAGGAATTAACACTAATCGTTTAATTTCCTACTTGCTTTTTAAATAATAATAAACTAAGTCTTTATTTCAACTATTCAGAAAATATCATTTTAACACAATACTATTGGTCCTTTGCAAAAATACATCGTTTAAAATCGTCCATCTTGCTATTAAACCCATTTATTTTAAATTCATCATTTGTCCTTTCAACTATATTCTTTCCAAAATAAATTCATCAATTTAATCATTCTACAATAATTTAAAATTTCTCAAACAATTTAAATTATGCCTCCATTTAAACAACTTTAAAAAAATAAAATCTTCAACTATATATATATAATATATAATATACAGTTATATTATATTTATATATATATATATTTAATATTCTAATAATATATTATACAATATTAATTATTAATATATATTTTTTAATCATATATATATTAATAATTTAATATTATAAATATAATAATAAAATATTAAAATAAAATTTATTTATTTTAATTTTTAAAAGGCAACCTATGTGTTTGATAGAGGCGCATACCCTCGGGCTGTGCATTTTAGGGCACTGATCATGCTGGTAAGGATGGCCGACTGTGTTTACACAATTGGCGCTACTGGCTGGGCGCCGCCGTCGGTGGTGGGGCTGTGTACACAGTCGGCCACCATCTCTGGTGGCGTTGTGCATAGCACAACGAACCACTGGGGATGGTGGCGGCAGCTGTGTAAATAGCCACCCCACCAGTGGTGAGCGGGCCACGGGGGTTGCGCTAGGTGCGACTCCCCCCATGGGCCTCCCATGGGGGTGCGGTGGGGGTGAGTCCCCAGCCCCCCCAACATTATATTTTTTTATTATTTATTTATTTATTTTTAATTTTTTATACAATCTTCCCACCTACGGATTTTTAATCCGGATTTTACAAAAAAATAGGGTTTTTATTCCCCAACCCAAATACTATGACATAAATAAAATATATATAATTATATATATATATATATGTATATATATATTTATATACATATGTATATATATCCACAAGGAATCCATATAACTAATTGAGGAAATGAATTTAAAAGACCATTTTCAGTCAAAAACCTCCATTGATTTTCTTGAAGAAATATATTTTTTTTAAAAGAAGAGATTTTTGCAAATAAACTCAGATTCAACATGGGTTAAAGATTTGATACCAATTTAACATGAAGATTTTCAACATAGATTAGTTTTTTTTGCATTTTTCAACAAACAAAACATATACAATTTAAAATCACAAGGCATCTAATTTCGAAGACATGAACCTGATTTCTTGAGTTTGAGGGAAACCAGAATGGTGCTTAGCTTCCAACCTCCACTCCACAAATTTTCACAGCCTCAATCCAAAAACCTACAAAACCCACAATTCCACCTCTTTCTCATCCCATCTTTTTCCAAAAATTCCATGATCATAAATTGTGAAGCAAAATTCAAACATAAGGATAAAACCCTAAAAATTCCTACAACGACCCTCATCAATTTCAGAAAACAGAAATAGAAAATATCTAATTTTTCAATTTTTTGAATTTAAATTTTCTAAATTGACTTTTATGCATTTTTCTTTATTTTCAATTTCAACAAATATAACAATAACTTCAACATAATAAATTAACTTCGTTCAACATCATATATTTAATTAATTAATAAATAGATTTAATCAACAACTAAATTATTAATTAATTAAATTAAATTAATAATAAAATAAATTACATTTCAACATAAACTCAGAACACATTAATCCACAACTTAAATACATTAAGCCATTTAATTACCCTTTTTAACTTGCAATTAAATAAAATCAAGGCAAGATGATCAATCATAAAAGCAATATAACTCGACTAACACCAGATGACACACTAAGACTAGGGTGACGACTTGGCACTGAAAACCTAGCTACTATCTCCCAATCGAATACCATTGGGAAATGGACACGCTCAAACCTGTGAAACCAGGTGGAGTCGATGTCCTGTACTTGTCAACCTACGAACAAAGAGTATATCCACATGCATATATATCATAATTAAAACACACCGTGAAGAGGGAATCACGAAATCGTAGGGCACTCGCAAGCGAGTGATGCAATCCGTCCCCTTCACCAATACAATATTATTAACTGATGAATCTAACATCATTAATATGATAAAAAACATAAACATCATTAATTCAATTATCCACTATGCTAATCCAAAGCATGCCATAATGATAACATCTAAATACAGTATCATCACATCAAGATACATCACCAAATCACGATAAAGATAGAGATCAAACAGTAACTCAGTACCAACATAAAATAAGGCCTAACCAAACAGAACACTGTTCGATCAAAAGAGAAAAATGGAGGGGTCTTACACTTTGTCCTGGGAGACCTCTCCCTCTCTCTCACAACCAACTACTCACCTTGCAGTCTTAGACTGATATGGCCAAGAATTTCCTCAAGTAAGTGACACAACTATGTAACCTCTAATCTCAACTATTTCGGGTTCTGATCTCCACCTCCTTGATTATTCTGGGAACTTTGTTGTTCCTCACGGTTAGAATCATGATAAATATGAGGGGGAGAGTCTTGGTGATTAGCCCCATGACCATGACCATGAACTCTACCATGTCATCAACCCCAAACCCTACCTCTAGGAATTATCCTACATAGACACCACCAAAGACAAATTCAGGGTATTAGACGAGGTCAAAAGGGAAAACGTAAACTTCAAAATCTATACATCTAATACGACTTAAAGGGATTGTGTATATACCTAGAGCACCCAGTGTTTGAACTTACCTCTGATACCATGTGTAATGCCCTACCATAGGACCCTAGAGGACATCACATAGCTACACATAAAAATGGTAGTATTTTTCTAAGTGTATTAAACACGCTACTACAAATGTAACACTTATCACTGATCTAATCTAGTCCTCTAAGGTATGTGACTACTCTACTAGGATTCCCATAAATCAAATATCTAGAGATAAAATTCATACTATTAAATTTAACCAACTAACATTAGGAACTATCCATCTCATAACAATAATAACAAATAATAAGATCATCAATTTAGCTATCATAAACAATAGTCAATATGAGTCTAACATTGGATTACAAGAGTGTATATTACAAGAATGATAACCATGTACAAATGTACACAAGTACAAGAATATCAACATGAACCACCTTTAGGTACCATAATGTATTAAATAGTATCTCAAGATAATATATCATGAGCAGTGACTTCTCGAGATAGCGAAACCCCAAGAAGTCACTCCCCAAGATATCAAATCTGGAGTACTCCTTGTTATCCCAGTTGCCCTCAAGGTGTACTAGCCATAGTACACATTTGAATAAAAATATATATCTGAACTTGCTAACATCAAGGAACATCAATAATCATAAAGAATCTCTCATAGAATACTATTCATTTCTATATCATAAACCTGATCAAATACTATAGAAAATTTTACAGTGAGTTACAATGTGACATAATTACATCAAGAGTACTAGTTTCTGCTTGAATACAAATAGAAGATTACATCAAATAAAAGGTACATGATACATCATCAACTATGATATAATACAAGTACAAGAGTAAAGGTCCACATGAACTAGTTCCCTGCATAGGTCTTCAATGTAGAAGAAGTCATCACATTCATGAACATAAGAGGGAACCCAAAGAAGAACAATGCACTTTCCACCCAACCATGTGGAACCCAAAGGTCCACCCCTGTGCTAGGAGATAACAAAGGATCCCACAATCAAAAACAAAAAAATACAAAGGATGATACAAGGTTGACAAGACAACTGTGGAAATGATGAGATCAACATTAAGCAACAATGACAAAACTTCTAGAGGTACACAACATCAATGGAATCAAGAGACAAAGGAGCACAATATTGTCATAGGAGGAGTGTCATCACATAGTTTACATGGCTTACCCAGGTAGATCTTCCTCGGCCCTGGCCCCCATCTTGGGTTACCCTAGCAGCCTCTACCGATCTTTGACCTCTCATGCAACCCTAAGCACAATCAACATGCCACTAATGAGGATGAGGTAGTTGATTTTTCCATTCCAGGCCTTCTCGACTCATCCCAAGCCTATACGAGCACATGGGTCATGAGTGAGGAATTAGCTTATCTTGTTTAATGTGTATTACCACCCAACACCTAGTTCATTTTAGGTTTTCACTTTATTACCAAAAACTCACACATAGGTTACCCAGGTGCCACTTTGTGCGCTGACCCCCATGGAGAGCCACTGCCCTACTGAAAATAAGGAGACATCATTAAATTAAGAGAAAGGCCACTTGCACAATAATAAAGGTCATTACCGTAACCATTTAAAGCAAGGCAAAACCCTTTCTGCTCACATAAAAAACCACTTGGGAAAACAAAAGTGCAAGGCTAAAGATTATCACTTCCTCATAATATGCAATACAACATCACAATGGAATAATGAAGAATACACCGTGCAATGTTCAAGAACATCAATTAATCCATGATAACAAGGATAACATCAAGGACCAAATCCTTTAACCTTTGGAAAACTCTATGTCCATCAAACACAAAAGGGCTCCCTTAAAAGATATTTACATTCAACATCATTATAAAACAGGTAATTTACACAATAGGATTTAACTTTACATCAACTCTACATTAAAATAGTTTGCAATATGGCTAATCCTAGGGATGAGAAAGATTATCACTCCAAGAGTTTATTAATTTATCATAAAACAAATTATTCTAATGTCATAATTAAATTTTCTTTTAATCAATCATTCTCCCCCCTTCTTTTACTTATAAATACAATCATTTATATTAAAAGAAACACCTTGACTTTCTTAATGTGTTCAACTATACACCAATAAATATAAATGTATATACATATATATATGCTAAAGTATATATGTATCTTTATATAAAAATAAGTATATATTATAATACTGGTTTTTTTTTCATAAATTAAATCCTATCATAAAATTTTATACTTAAACACAAATTTTGTCCGACATATATATATTCTAGACTATTAAAATAAAACTCTGATTTAAAACCAATACAAAACTTAAATTTACAATGATATCATAATATATATATTCGAATATATATATATATATATATATATTTACGATATAAACATATTCATATACACATATATATACATACATACATACATATATATACATATATATATATATGAATAAGGATAAATAAACAACCGAACAATACTATATTACAATTGGCTGCCTATTGGAAAAGTATGCCAAATTAGCTGCAAAGTGATTTTTGAAGAATGCAATTATATTTACATGTAACATTAAGTAAAATGACCGATCATAGTCGATGATGAAGGATAACAATTTAGGGCGAATTACATGCAATAGAAGTATGTGATTACTAACAGGTGCTACATGCATTTAAACTAAGCGATTACCAACAGGTAAATCAGATACCCATATCCCATTCCAGTGACTGTGCACACAAAATTCTAATTACCCAATAAATATTGTAAGGGAACATCGATCCAAAGTGTATGAGGAGATTTTAATAGGAGACAAAACATGGTTTCCAAAGGAAAAAGGTGACATACATGCAGTCGTTCGATAGCCAAAGGTTGAATAATTTTATCAACAAAATCGTTGCATATATGAATATCAAATAAAAGCCACCAAATGACATATCAAAATGAATTTATAGGTGAAATACAAAGATTCGGTCCCAAGCTAGATATAAATGTAGCGTGTTCATAGAGTATGGGCAAGGACAATAAATGAAGGTTCAAATCAAATAAAAGCAAGAGAACGAAACTATCTAGTTGTGCGCTAGGAATAAAAGCTATCATAAAAATACAATAAAACAATACTAAGCCAAGAAAAATATGTATACGACTCAAGCATTGAATACTAAGGTATTCCATTACAAGGAATAAACAGCCATTTCATGTGAGAAAAAAAAAATACAATTTGACCTACAGTGAAATACAAGATTATGACAAATTCCCAAAAGAAGTTTAATATTCGAAGCACATTTTGAATTACTATGTCAATATGCAAGAAAACTATAGGAGAATAAGAGTTTATTTGGTGAAGAAGTGATTTAAGAACAAATCATCTATTATTGAGAACAAGACAGGACAACACCACAATTTCTTTTCAAGAACTCAAAAGAGAACAATATTAGGGTATGTGCAGGATCATGATGGGCCAAAAAGTGGCGATATGTAAGCCATATGATGGCCCATGTGGCTGACCACTTTTTTTTTTATCAAAAATTGATGAAACAAAAAGGGGTTTTAGAGGAGATTATCAACTTTCCACCAATATAAATTATGCTTTACTTTGAATTTAATAAATAATTATTATTCATTTTCTATTAAAATTACAAATAAAGTCCTGATTGATAGGTTGATTGAAAAACATCTATGACTTTCAAATGGTATCACATTTTTTGAATCTGAAAAATGTGTCACATTCTATGCTTCACATAATATAGGATTAAAAAAATAAAAAATTAATTTCATGAATTTTTGACCAAGTTAAGGTGGTTAAACAGACGAGATTTTATATTTTTTAAAAGTTGTAATAAAAAATTCATAATTAATTATTTACATGGAAAAAAATTATAAAAAAATATGCATCACACCAATACATGAGTCCTCTACTTATATCTAAAATATTATAAAAAAAATTATCATTTTATTGTGGTTAGGGTGGTCAAATAGACACCTACTTCTTATTTTTACCCTGAAATTTAAATACTATTGCATTGAAATTTCAAATTTTTACCAAATAGTTTTTGTAATTTTAAATAAAGGTCTAGTAGTTTAGAAACTAAGTTCAATTTTCTACAGATTCTACTTTTACATTTTTTTGAAATAATATAGATAACTTATTCAATTTTTTACGTCAAGTTGTCTAACTCTGATTTTTTGTCTTTTTATTGCCACTTAAGGGCCTGTTTTTTCCATGATGATCCTCCACATACCCATTATATACAATATACACAATATTTTGCAAAATTATTCCAAAGAGTTCATTTAGTAACTTCTAAATATCACATTTGAAGCAAGTGTAAACAAAGATGAAACATAGAGGAACCTGATTAGCTGGGTTGAAGAGTGATGACAAGATTATTTTTCTTAAATTTGTAGCTACAAGATTCTTCAGTGTTTCCCAGCACTGCAAGCCCCAATTCCCATTTTCCCAGAATTGGAACCAAAATTTCTAGAATCCCTAATCAAGCTTCAAGGATTAGAACATAATACTCCCATACATAGAATGAAAAATTCGTTCATTCCCCGAAAAATAATCTAAAAGCCCCTCTTTAGTTAACTTCCATTCCTTTATTTACTATCCTCCACCATACTATTTGTAACTACATTCCCCTTAATTTATTTATTTATTTATTTCCTTGTAAATTTCTCCACAATTCACAACTTCATCAATTTATTTTAATTTAATAATTACATTAGATCATAATTTAAAATTTCTCACACTTTAATTAAATATATAATATTTTTAGTTTGTTAATTTAATTTCTCTAACTAATTGCTTTCACAATCCCATTAAATTTTTATATTTATCTAAATATTCTATTTTACATTATAAAGTTTTGTTTATTAAAAAAAATTAAGAACTTTTAATAAGTTTCATTTAGTTATAGCATAAACTATATAAATTTTTTATTTAATTAATGGGAATGTGCAGGATCATCATGGAAAAAATAGGCCATTAAGTGGCAATTTTTTTAGAAAACAGAGTTTGGCAATTTGACATAAAAAATTGAATAAGTTATTTATATGATTTCAAAAATATGTAAGAATAGAATTTGTAGCAAATTGAATGTAGTTTCTAAATTACTAGGTTTATTTACAAAAAAGTAAAATCTATTTGGTGCAAATTTGAAATTTCAATATAGTAGTACTTAAATTTTAGGGAAAAATAAGAAATAGGTGTTTGTCTGACCACCCTAACCACATTAAAATGATAATATTATTTTATAATATTTTAGATATAAGTAGAGGACTCATGTCTCAATGTGATGCATATTTTTTGTAATTTTTTTTCAAGTAAATAATTAATTATAATTTTCTTATGACAAATTTTAAAAAATATAAAGACTTGTATGTCTGACCACCTTAACTTGGTAAAAAATTCATGAAAATCAATTTTTTATATTTTAATCTTATATTATGTGAAGCATAGAATGTGATGCATGTTTTGGATTCAAAAAATATGACACCGTTTGAAAGCTATAGATGTTTTTCAATCAACCTAAAAATTAGGACTTTAGTCGTAATTCAATAGAAAATGAATAATAATTATTTATTAAATTCAAATTAAAGCATAATTTATAGTGGTGGACAGCTGAGAATCTCCTTTAAAAACCCTTTTCATTTCATCAATTTTGGGTAAAAAAAAGTCGTTAGCCACATACCCATCATATTGCCACTTTTTGGCCCATCATGATCCTATACATACCCTAATACAATACATTTTATTTCAATTATCATTATATAAGATAAAACAAAGGTACATACACCAATCACATTACTTAGACAATATACCATAAAAAAGAAATAGACTGCAAGAAAAATAGAAAGAAAATGACAACAAAGACAAACATACCTTATAGACGTGGTGTGACATACAAACACTCATCCTTGACGAGGACGATGGTTCAGTGTGGGGGAATCGATGCTATCTCCAAAACAACAACCTCCATTGGGATTAAGGCACAATCAGACCTGGTATTTCAAGTGGAGTTGATGCGTGGTACCTGCAACCTGCAACAAATCATAGGGTTGAACATGTGCATAGGAAAATAATCAATCACACCATGAAGGGAAAGCCACAACATCGCAGGGCACTCAAAAGTGAGTGATGTGATCTTGTTACCCTTCACCCATACATCAATACACAATAACATATATCAAATCATGATAAAAACATATATCATTCATATCCATAATAACTCATAGAAAAAATTAAACTAATCTAGTAAGCATGATATCATCATAACACCAAATATAACAATGCCATCATATCAGAGCATCAAAGAGTCATAATCGTCTAAGTATCATCATGTAGTAACATAAAATAGTGTCATAATGTCCAAATGCATCTAAGTAGTTTTCCAAAACAAAAGTAATCTGAGAAGCACTACAACTTGTTTTGACACTTTTGGTCAATCTAACATACAAAGAAATAATCATCTATTACAGTTACAATCATTGGTTTCTAGAATTGGGATGCCATATGTGGAAAGTGGCCTTGAAGGATCTAAATTTTATGCACTATGGCTATCCCATGTCTTTGATGCAATAATTCACATATGAAAAGCATATTCATTTCATAGGGCCAAAACATACTCGGATTGCATAAAGCGAAGAATAAATTTGAACTTAGTTTTCTTTCCAAGTAGCCAACAATAATCGTGCAGTGTTGTGGTAGTTGTGCAAAAGGTTTTGTGAAGGATTTGGTGATTTGAAGTGGAACTTGCAACTACAATATCTAATAAAAATCCACTTCCAAATATGCTCATGCCTTGAAATAATCACTCATATAACTAGTTAGTTGGAAGAAAATTGGGAGATAGCATGAGTATTTAGTTAGAAATAATAATTTTGAAAGCACCTTCCTTGAATGCAAGTGCAATTTAGGAACTTTATTCAAACACAAACTTGTCTCAGAAAATGATACTTAATCTTCTTCAGAAATGTGGTCAATGTGCAAGATTTTCCTTGAAGAGAGTATCAATGACGACGGGCTATCATGGAGCCATGTATCATCCATTTCTTTTCTCCTTGTTGGCTACCATAGCAGTTTGTGTCTGTGTATGTTTTCTATTCAAGGGACCCCCAAAAGTTAGTTCAATTCCACCATTCATGTGCGAAAAAATTGCTTATGGTGCATATTAAAGCTAAGTTGCTTTGATTGGGATGATGGTTCTAAATTTTATGTTGCAAGAAGATGGATTCTAAGGATATCAAGTCTTAAAATTATACTCTCAAACTGTGCCTTGTGAGATTGAATTTTCTACATCACATTACACATTCAAGCATAGTAAATAAAAATTTATTCCATTCACAAATTAGGGGAGCCTTCTCATAAGTGGATAAGCTATTGTAAAGAGCCCATAAATACTGATACACACTCTTGAGGAGTGACCTAGGAAGAATGAGAGCAAGGTTTCTAGCCTTTCGAGGTTCTTGTTGTGTGAATATTATCATAAATGTGTATTTTGAAACTGTGGAAAAAAAGATATGTATATAATCATAGAGATGCCAATGTGTATTTTGATGCAGCTTATGGTATTTTGCATAGGTGTAGACATTCTTTATAAGGCTTAGTTTTGATGGGCACAAAAATTTCATGAAATACCTTATTCCTAATTGTGGAAAACCATTAGAAAGACACATTTAGGCTGCAAAATATAGGGCACATATACTCTCAGTCATTGCTTCTTTGGGTGGTATGGAATTAGGTAGATACCATGGAATAGAGTACATTATATGCTATCTTATGTACTAGTGAAACTTGTGTAAAAATATGATAAAATAAGTGATTCTTTTACTATCAAAACATTATACCATCTATTCTTAGTGTATCTACTATCATACCTCTCACTAACTGTTATTTTATTTACACTATTATCCTATTGCCTCTACAAAAGAGCTCCATTTGAAGGCATCTTGACTACATATTTTGCACAACAAAACTCTACAAATGCAACAAGACATTTACAAGACAAAATATGATTTCACTGAAACATTACTATCTAAGTAACATAATATCTTCAAATGAAGGAGCACTGTAACTATGACTAAGAAAAAATTGTGTAGGAATTATTCACACTGAGAAATAAAGAAGATAACACATTGAATTAGGTGACTGAGATCACTGAAAGGAATATCATTGTTAAAGAGTTGCAAACTGTGAATCGTCCTATGTCTTATAGGACTAAGAAAGGAAGAACATTGTAAAATAGTGATTGAATCATATCAAAAAGTCTAAAAAAATGAAACTTACTATCAAATGGTGATAAAGATTTGTCCTCTAAGTTATTTCACATGGTGATTGAGAACACAGTGAGTAAAGAAGTAAAAGAGAATTGGATCATAGCACAACAAAATGGTCATGATTTATGCAATGAAATTCACTATTCTTTTGATCACAAATGAGATGAAGATGTGTCACCAAAAATTATAGTCTTTGGCACTTTTTCACTCATCTTGGCCCTTTCCCTTGGATTTTGGCCTTGTTTTCCCTTGATTCAGTCTTGTAAGCTTACAAATCAACAACATTCTAACAGTGTTTTACTAAGGTGTTGAGAAGTGTTGTAACACATTTCCTCACTTTTCTAAAACCTTTTCAACTCAATTTACCTAAACAACACCCTTTTACCCTTTCCCAAGCCTTGTGTTAGGGTGTTGTAAAGTGTTGCAAGCCATTTTCACATCTTTCTAGGCTTATCATCCATTAATTAACCCTTTTCTTTTACTAATTTTCCCCCTTAATATAGTTTTAGCCCCGACTTATGTGTGTTTTGGGAGGCAAAGTTGATAAACTTCATTAAATATTATTTAATTCCTAGCCACCACTTGAAATTTACCAAGTGGACTAGCTTGCCACCTTGGGTGATCTAGTCCCTTTTGGCATAAAATTCAAAATTAAAACAAAATCTAATGGGAATCTTGCCTCCTAAACCCTAGTGTTGGCCTATCATGTTGCATTTTAGGAAAATTAGGGTTTTGCATGTACAAATAAAGGTTTTCACCTTAATTTTTTTTCTCTTACACTCCTATTCTCTCCCAAGCTCATTTTTACATCTCTTCACAAGTACTCTTGCACTCAAGACTTCCAAACCAAGCAATCAAGCACAAGTGTTTCACAAGAAACCTCCATTGGAGCTATTCTTGCATGTTGTAGACCTCAACAACAAAGGATTTGGTGAGAATTTTCATTGTTTATCATTCAAGAATCTCTCCTTTGATTTGTTTCTCATTTGGGTTTAGTTACCATCAAACGGGTTTGACTTAAGCAAACCCCTATTTCCTAACCCCAACATTCTCTTGGTCTTTGCATGTGCTTTTGTAAGTTTTTTACTTAGATTTGGTGAAGTACAAAGTGTTGGAGAAAGTAAAAACATCCCACTCAAGTCACATCAAGGCATCAAACCCTAGAAGGTGCAAAAGGACAAGTTATAGGTCGTTTTCGAGAGTTTTAGACATAGACTGCTATAGAAAAAGGAAGTATCAACTGAGACCCACAAAATCAAACTTTGAATCTTCAGAAAGCGTCAAGAGGACTAGGTCACCACTATTGGTGACCTTGTCCCTATGCTAAGCCTGAAAAAATGGTTTTTATATTTTTGGGTACCCTTTTCCCCGAAACCTACTCTAGTAGAATTTCCACACAAGAGGACTAGGTCACCCAACTTGGCATAAATGTCCCTCTGTTGATTTTAGTCAATTTCCAGAGAATTTCAAGGCCTCTCATCTGCAACATTCTATTTCCTAGGGACATAAGTTCTTAACTTTCCAGTTTACTTTCTATTTCCATACTTTAAGGTCATTTTAGATTAGCTTTAAATTAGTTTACATTCATTTTTTTCATTTGATAGTTAGAATTAGTTTCATTTAGCAACACTTATCACACACATATCACAACCTTCATCAATAACCCCTATCTTTGAATGAACTCACCCAAAAGCATATCACTAGGTGAAAGAGTGTTATTCCTAAACCCAAGTGCTCCTAGGTGAAAAACCCTAGGAGCCTAGTAAAGGGAATCCTCTTTCTCTTGTTAGCATATATTTTTGGTGGTTTCTTTTGGTGAACCCGATTGTAGATCAACTAACATTATTGTTAGCAAGTTCTTGCATTTCATTGAAACCACTTGCTAACTTTCTGATTATAATTTTTTTTGTATCACTAGGTGAAAGAGTGTTATTCCTAAACCCAAGTGCTCCACCCAAGTGCTCCTAGGTGAAAAACCCTAGGAACACTATAAGGGGAATCATATTTCCCTTGTTTGCATATAATTTTGGTGAACCCGGCTGTAGACCACTTTCTAACTTTCTATTTTTTCATTTCATCTTAGGAAATAGCTTGCATTGCATTGAAAATTTGGCATTGTTTGCATCCTAGGATTTGTATAAAAAGTGCATTAGTGAAAGTTCATGCTAGAACTGTACTTGGAATTACGTTTTTAGTAAGAAAATACAATTTTTTTTTGCATTTCCAGTCTCTGTAAATGTATCATAATATCAAAAAAAGCATAAAAAGTAGTTAATTATTTTGAATTTTTTCAAAAAAAGCACTACTGGGACTAAGTCGCCACACTAGGTGACCTAGTCCTCTAGCACTGTTCACTGTGAAATTTCTAGCAATTTTCAAGTATTTCCTGCATTACAGTTCCCTTGGTTTTCATTTTTATGTTTTGTTACAAAATTATAGTTATAGGCAATTTTATCTCTGTTTCTTACATAGCCTTAGTCTCCACCCCATCCTTAGGGAACCTTGTATGACAATTTGGTGTTCCTTTACCGATACAGTTATGAGACGAAGTTCCAGAATCATGTCATCTAACAACAATACTATTGTTGTAGATCTTGGGATATCTTAGACTTCAAATCCTAGTATTTTCGATCGTACACTAGGCTTAGAAACTATCCTTAGCAATTCCTTGCACCTAGGTGACACAACCGGTGATAACCATGACCTCCCACATGATAAGGTATTTCACATCCATGTTGATCTAGCTGATTATCAACATGAACTAAGCCTTGAGCCCATATCTGGAACCACTATCCCCACCATCGAGAACCTTCACCACTTACTTGACCATGATGATGGCTTACATGTCATGAAGAGGATCATAGAAATATATGAAAAACATGCACCTAAGGTATCTCACTCACCCACCCCTATGATTGGCCAAGGAGGACCTTCTACTCATCCCCCCTCAACCATTGTTTCTATTCCCACTTATGCATCTCCTAGCATGACAACCACCATGCAACAGGTTAGTAATGCGGTACCTTCCATCAACATCCCTACTAGAATTTGTACTTCCCTTATGGAATCACACCCTTTAACCTCTTCCATTGTGCCTACTCTTACTATCCCTTCCACTTCCCCTTCCACTTCCTTCACCCCTTCACCTCTCTCCCTTCCACCTCAAGAAGCTTACACTGACCCTCTTATTACACAACTTTTTCACACTATCACCTCAATGCAACAAAAAATCTCCACTATCAACCAAAGCCATGATGGTTCCCCTACCAACTACGTTCATAGTAACCCATTATCCCTTGACATCCTACACACCCCCCTTGCCACAAGGAATAGATATTCCTAGATTTGAGAAGTACAAAAGGAAGGGTGACCCTTCTAACCATGTCAATTCCTATACTGCCCTATGTAGTGACTTTGTTCTTGATGACAAGTTGCTCTCTAAGTTATTTCCAAGGACTCTCAAAGATGCCACCTTGGACTAGTTCTCCTCCCTTCCCAATAACTCTATTAGTTCATTCAATGAACTAGTGGATTCCTTCATTAATCACTTCCAAGTTCATATGGACCCTAAGAAAACCTTGGCTAACTTCATGAGATGCAAGCAAGACACTAACGAGAAGATAACTAACTTTATCTCTTGTTATCAGGATCTTTATTCCTTGATTGATGTTAAGATACCTGACACCCATCTGCAAAATATGTTCACCAAAATTCTCTTAACACCTCTCCAAGATAAACTACCCCTCATGAAGTTTCCCTCTTTTATGCACTTGTGCCAAGTGCTTTGTGACTACCATAACTCAACTAGTAGTTGGCATTCATGATCCAATTCTAGTAGAGTTGACAAGCCTGACGCTTCTTTCCACTACAGGATTTGACCTCAATTTCTGATGGCCTTTCGTTGGAATCTTGATGATACATTGTCGGCCGACCGATGATTAACAAAAGTTAGCGTCATCGGTCAAATTTTGTCTACATCCTGATGGGCTGCAAAACGTCGACCTCACGATGCACGCTCGTTGGAACCGCGATGCCAACTTCGTCGATCGCGTGACGAACAGTGCTCAGATGACGGGAGGCATACCTTCACCAAACTGTTGGATTAACAACGTAAGTCCATTGCCATTACGACACAAATTCAACGTATTGGCAATATTGTTGAGAGATCAATATTGTTATAGCGATCAAAATTGCCTGAGAAGATATTTCGAGAGGACTGGATTTTTGTCTCAGCGATAACTTTTCATCGTCGAGATACACATCTTGTCTCATCAACGAAGAACAAGGGAAGCATATCGGCAAGACATATATTATCGGAGTAAGTTCTGAAGGTCTACCCGAGCAGCTATATGACGCCGATAAGATTACATTGGTAGGAGTCTTGGAGACATAATTTAGATTGAAATAGCGACAGAAGTTCGTCGAATGAGCGATGAAATAGGCAAGTCATTATAGTGAAACTTCATCAGATAGATTGCAAATTCGTTGGATATTTTTGCGATTCATCGTATATTCGACGAGAAAGTGCACTTTTTTTTTAAAAACCTATTCGTTGAAAGATCAAGACTATTACAGCGATCAAAATTGCCTGAGAAGATATATTGGGAGGACTAGTTTTTTGTCTGAGAGATAACTTTTCATCGGCGAGATACACATATTGTCTCACTAAGGGAAGCATATCGGCAAGACATATATCATCGGAGTAAGTTCTGAATGTCTACCCGAGCAGCTATATGACGCCGATAAGCTTTCTTCGGCATGAGTCTTGGTGACATAATTTAGATTGAAATAGCAACAGAAGTTCATCGAACGAGCGACGAAATAGGCAAGTCATTATGACAAAACTTCGTCAGATACATTGCAAATTCGTCGGACGTTTTTGCGGTTCATCGTATATTCGATGAGAAAGTGCACTTTTTTTTAAAAACCTATTCATTGAAAGATCAAGACTATTACAGCGATCAAAATTGCCTGAGAAGATATATCAGGAGGACTGGTTTTTTGTCTCAGCGATAACTTTTCATTGGTGAGATACACATATTGTCTCACCGATGAAAGCATATCGGTAAGACATATATCATCGAAGTAAGTTTTGAATGTCTACTCGAGCAGCTATATGACGCCGATAAGCTTACTTCGGCATGAGTCTTGGCGACATAATTTAGATTGAAATAGCAACAGAAGTTCGTCGAACGAGTGACGAAATAGGCAAGTCATTACGGTGAAACTTCGTTAGATACATTGCAAATTCGTCGGACGCTTTTTGAGGTTCATTGTAAAATTGACGAGAAAGTGCACCCTTTTTATAAAAACCTATTCATTGAAATGTAGGCATATCAGTGAAAGATGAAGACTATTACAGTGATCAAAATTACTTAAGAAGATATATCGGGAGGATTGGTTTTCTATCTCAACGATAACTTTTCATCGACGAGATACACATATTGTCTCATCGAGGGAAGCATATCGGCAAGAGATATATCTTCGGAGTAAGTTCTGAAGGTCTACCCGAGCAGCTATATGACGCTGATAAGATTACATCGACATGAGTCTTGGTGACATAGTTTAGATTGAAATAGCGACAGAAGTTCATCGAACGAGCGACAAAATAGGCAAGTCATTATGGCGAAACTTCGTCAGATACATTGCAAATTCATCGGACGTTTTTGCGGTTCGTTGTAAATTCGACGAGAAAGTGCATTTTTTTTTTAAAACCTATTCGTTGAAAGATCAAGACTATTACAGCGATATGAGGCCTGTTTGTAGCAGCAATAATGATAACTATTTTCTTGGCTGTCATACAATCCATCTCCATCAACAGAGCTTTGAAACCAAATCCACACACAACACAATGTTCATAGTGAAAAGTTAGCACTTTCTTTCATCTTTACAGATTGGTTTGATGCTTCAAACGATGCATTTCTTATATTGAAAAGTGCATTACTTACCTTTTTGAGCTTCTCTTTGTTTTGAGAGTAGTTTAATAATCTCTACTTAATAGGGCCAACCACATGAAGGTGGAAGCTCATTTGGCCCTTCCCCTGCCCACCCCCCACACCCCTCCCCCCTCACATCACTCTCAATTCCCCATACCCAATCATATAACATTAATCATTCATTCATCCATTAATAACATATAACATTCATTCATTAACATATAACATTTTTTCATTAACATATTCAGATTCATTCATTAACATATTTCATTTTTTCAGTTTTTACATATTATCAAAAATATGGCTGTCATAATATGATTACAATCTCTTTTTTTTTTGTTTCTTTTTTGCAGCTAAAAAAAGCTGAAGTGGAGTATCGTTTTCTAAATCATCTGTCCCCCCTTGAGTTGTTTTGAGCTCTGCTCATGATCTTAATGTAATCCTAGTCGTGTACTCACAACTGTGTGGACGCGGCTGCAAGGGGGGGTCTGCTGCAATAGCAAAGAAATGTTAAATTGATATGTTTTATTATTATTGTTACACATATTTCATTAATTAAAAGAACATCAGAGTGGTGCTCTTTACCTAATTGGGCCACATCATGTTCCTAATATTGTCTTATAGCCTCATGCTCAACATGTTGAACACCCTCTAAATCCTTATCTGGAGTTGAAACACGAAAGATTACATTAATTAATACACCAATTGCAATTAAAAATGTTTAAAAGAACATTAGAGTGGTCCTACTTACCTGATGGAGCCACATCATGTTCCTGATCTTGTCTAGCCTGATCATGCTCAACATGTTGATCATGCTCTACATGCTCTAAAGTTGAAACATGAAAGGTTACATTCATTAATACACTAAATGCAATTAAAGATGTTTAATTGTATTAATCCATATTGCGTTTTGTATAGCACATGAATACATCTAGTACCGGGATGCACACCATGGCCTTCATCGGCAGGTTGTGCTCCACCCTCACCAGGCTGCATTCCAATGTCATGTGCAGGATTATCATTGCTTATTTGTGTAAAACAAATAGGCACATTATTATGGTGGAAATTAATATTGAACAGATTGCACAAGTATTCAATTTGAAATAAACTTTATTGAGTTTATTTACTTGCGTGTTGGATGCAGTGGAAGATTGTGTTTGCCCAATCAAGACTCTTAGTTGTTCAGTCAGGGCTCCATAGCCTTGGTCAAAGGCAATCTTTAGGTCCTCTTGTGTGGGTACTCTGTTGAAATCAAAGCCCTGCATTTTTGCATGTGATCATGAATTTTGCTTCTATGATGTGATAAAACCAAAATTGTTTGCAATTTATTATTTGGATGCAATATTTCATTTATTGATACTTACAAATCGTGCGGCTACTTTCATATAACCACCAGAGCCAAGTTTGTGCTACTCATATTTTTCTAGTCTTGCCTTTGTTGCCTTTGATGTGTCGAGTAGCCTATGAAAAATTTGAAATACGTTAGATTATGTAAAAAGAAAGATTAATCAGTATATAATTAAATTGTTGATAGTATTACATACCTTCCTTGGCCCGGTAGTATCTTTCCTTTCTTCTTTTCAGCCTTCTCCTTTCCATCCGACACCAAGTCCTTCCACTCCCTTTTCGGAATCATGGGGGGATGCTCGTACTTTCTGTTCTTCTCTAAATGTGACCTATATTGGTCCCTCACATACTTTAGATAGGTACCAGCTTTCTTAAGGACCTTGGTTTGGTTGAATGTTTTATCACTGAACAACACAACTAAACGGTTAATGAGCTCATCTTTTAAATCATGATTTTGGGCATTCCACCATGTATGTATGGTGGGCCCAAAGAGCTCCAATGAAATATCACTTAGATGTTTATAAAAAACATCATTTCCTACAATTATAATGTAGGAAAATATTGCCATTTTGTAAATCAATATAATAGGGCGCTATCCCCACTATTAGCACTTACTTAAAAAATAATAATAATAATTAAAACATTTTAAAGTACCTGGGACCTTCTCTATCTTTATGGGAAGGAAATCCTCGGTCACCACAAATATGACCGGCAATGTTCCCGTACTAGTAATATGGGAAGATCCAAGAAATGCTACTAAAACATCACCAGTAGTAGTGGCCTTTGCATCCACAGGTACTGACACATGTAGTGGCATGTGTTCCTTGCCAGAGGGTGGACTACAGAATGCCTACATGGTATGTGTTGCCGATATTTCAGATGACAATATAGGCACAGATGATGGGGTCGGATGATGTGTTGTATGTGTAGGAAGATCAGGATTGACACTTGTACCATCCCCTACTTCCTAGGAAACACTTGCAGTACCTTGATCACGACCAGTAGCATGATCATGAGGACGCAAATAATCCTGTAAAAACAACACATATTTTAGTTCATGACATAAAAGAGTACAAAATATAAAACCATGAATGAACTTATGTTATAATTAAAGATCTCATGACAGCTTACTTCCAAGTTTTGTGCTCTCTCAGACAATATTTTAACCCTTTCTCTTATCTCATTTGTTTGAGGCACTACGAATACCAACTGAAGGATTTCTTGATTGCATTTTTTTTTTTCCTTCCTCATCATATCCACAGGGTTTGTGGAAAATGCGATGTCATCATCGCATAATAGTGACTGCACCTCCATATGGATGCTCTCCTGTACTATTGGTGCCTTTCCCCGATCAGCCAACTACAACAAGAATATCAAAAATATTATCAAAATTAACCCAATAAACTCATGGAAAAAACATAATAATAAAACATTTTGCTCGTATCTAATTTGTACAATTACAATGAGGTAAACCTGTTGGATAAAAGCGCCTGAAGATGGATCGTGATTTGCGCTCTAGGTCGGAGCCTTCCTCGTATGATCAATGTCCCGCTGTGACAAAAATTAAATATAAAAAACATTACCGAAATGAAACCAATAGACTTACAAAAAAAAACATAATAATAAAATGGTATATTGGAGTCATTAATTGGAGGTTGAGTAAAATGGTATATATATAGTACATACCACCCCCATAGTAATTGTGTTTGTATCTAAGCGATTCAAATTGTAATCGATTAGCAACTCTTCCCCTACAGTTATTGATTTTATCACACATACAAATACACGATTTCCCTCTCGCACCTCGAATATACAATTGGGTTGCTTATTTGTTGACCTAGGTCATGTACTATTTATAAACCCTACAATATTCCCTGATGCTTTTGGCCTCCCATCAATGTACCTAGCCACTCCTTTATTTTGATCCTTATCTTTTAGTTGTATATAATTTGCTGATAGTGCATACCTACGCATACTTCGTGTATATCGAACCAGCTACATCCAATCTTTGTAACTGTAACAGGGTCCAACATACTCCATCAACTCAGTAACTTTCTTGTAATAGAATTTTATGCCATCCATGCAAAATAGGCCCAAACCATGTAATGACGATGGTGCTATGCGATATATCCTCTCGTTGACACAAAGATCAGTGTTTATTGGAGGAAGTTCCTTGGGTACCCATTATTTCCGTAGATGTTTGTACCTCAAGGACACCTCAATGTCGCCTATGCTCTCATCATCATAAGAACATGACCCCCCTTCAGTAAGAAAATATTCCATGCGTTTACGGAATTTTCTTCTAATCTTTGACCTCTAGTTGATCTCCCTCTTTTAGACCTACTACATGTCTCGCTTTCCTCTTCTCTTCCTGAATTTCCCTCGCTTGAGGAAGACAAATCTAACAAATACCTATTTTGTGGTGCCTGCACTCATAAGGATGTTGGATGAAGTTCTTTCATGGTGATGTGATCTGAAGGTGACATTATGATTAATTTATCATTTCATCGCTAGAAATTGATAGGTTATAAGGTAATCAAGTCTTGATAGATTGCAAGTTATTGTTACTACCATCCAAATGTGTCCATCACAAATCAAATCTACTTCACATCTTTGTGCAGCATCTTTGCAAGCATAAAGTAACTTCAAATGATAGTTTGGAGTTAGTTCTTTCTTCTTTCAGCAAGTATTGTAGCTCATTTTTGGAGCTTTCAAGAAAAAGATAGCATTGTAACTCATTTTCACAGACTTGTACTCAGCTGTATTTTTACCTTTCAATCAATAAAAGCAAGCTATTTTTCCTTCTCAATACTGGATATTGTGTGATAACATGAAATTATTGATATTTCCTTATGATGATAATGTTTATCCTTGGTTCTAGTCTAGTTTCTCATAGCCTTTATACAAAAGTGCATGTTTGTGCAGGTCATAGTTTGTGTTCTACCAGTTCTATGTAGGATTCAATTGTGAAGTCAAACATTCGAGCCTCTAGGAAGGTCATTTGTTGTTCCACTTGATTTTTGCCATAAACTTCAAAGCCTATCTATGAAATACTTATGCAAAACATGTCAAAACTGAGTTATGTATATTATAGGACAACCATAAAAAAGGTAGAAAGGTTTGAAGAATGTAGTCATGATAATATTATATCAACCTTATTGGGTTTTTTGAAAGAAGAAGAAAACCATGAAGTTCCAAATCAATTTCTTGTACCACAAGAGCACCATAAGAGTAAGATGAAGGATATGATCACACCAAAAGAGGAAAAAGGAAAAACCAATCTAAAGCTTTCAAGGGGATGTCCTATCAGGCATCTAACTAGGATGAAAACTAGCAATGCATCACAAGTCATTATTGCACCCAAGCATGAGGACTCTATCCTACTATCCTATCCATTTTAAGATAACATGAATGGTAAGTGGATTTGTGGATTTGTTTTCTCCATTTATGAGGCATTGCAATATTTGGTTAAACATCTATCATTTCTTCATTTCCTCTTTGATGCTCACAAACATATGGAGCATTACAAGTTGCAAAGAAAGGGTAGCTACTTTCATGAACCAGTTAATGGTTTTATTTAGGTATTCCTTTCCTCAGTTAGTCTAGGTTAGGATAGTTTTTGTTTAAGTGAATAAGTTTTGTTTGCACAGTTAGTTTGTTTTTTGTCATTTGGTAAGTTGAATAAGGTTGGTAGGTATTATGTGGTGGAGCTTTTATTTTCCTTCCCTTTGGGGTGGTTTTATCTTCGTTATTTTTCTACTGGTCTGGTATTTGGGGGTTTTTTCTTTTTGGCCGTTGACTTGCTATTAGCAGTACTCAGTCACTTAAGCTATGTTTTATCCCTTTTGGCCGTCACTTCACCGGCCCCTTTTACCTATCCTTTCGGTTTTGCATTTTGACTTATGCGTCCCTGTGGTTTTCAACCTATTAACCTTTACAACGTAGCCTTTGAATTATTTTTTGACCCCGTGGGTTATTTCCCCGTTTGCCTAGTGGTCCCCTTTCTTTAAGGTAACTATTTCGCATGTGCAGATTTGTATTAGCTGACGGATGTAGGAACTGCGATCTTGACCGTTCATCGCACACCTCGCAAGGTTTGTGCTTGCATCACAGAAAATGTTGCGAGGCTTGCGAGATGTTGCCACCTATTGTGTAACTTGGTGGGGCCATTTTTTGAGTGCTGACTGATGGACGGGTGATGACGCTGATAGCTGTGTACTATCCAATGCATCTGGGTCGTCCCTCGCTGACCTCGCACAATTAAAACTTTAGTTTCAATAATGCTGCGAGGTACGCGATGTGTTGACGCATGGGCGCCGGTGTTATCGATTAACGAATGAGGTGGGACCCATTCCATGCTGATGTGGTACCTAATGGGAAATATTCTTGCTCGCTTGCTGACTAGAAGGAGGATGTGTCATTTTCAAACTATTGTTGACCAAATTTGGACCGTCCGTCTGGCCAATTGTATCTTTGATCAATGACATGTTTTCAAACAAACTAGTGTTGTACTATAGCCATTCTATCTCGCACGAGCGAATAGTAATGGTCAAGTTCGACTCGGCCTGCATAATTAAATGCTAAATAACCAGTGGATTGCTATTTCAGTGTTGCATTTTGGTTTATAAGAATTCCTCGGTGTTTAGAAAAGCGGCTATTATCTCAGTTCTCCATTATCATGACAGTTGACGCTCTGCAAAATAAATAGTAAGTGATACGAACACCTTCTTTTGTAAGTTCAGAATATATTAGCGTTGCCTATTGAATAATTGGCGATTGTGTCCTTTTCGATTCCTGGTGAATTGTTAAGCGAATTGGTTGTTAGAGCTTATATAGGTCATTGCTAGTGATTTGTGTGCATATAAAAAAGTTTTCTGTAACGGCAGTCGAGAATAGGGTGTAATTGTTTGTTTTTCTTTAAGAAAACCCTAGTTCAAATCCCCTTCTGTTTAAAATATATGGCATCCAAGGCACAAACTGTTGGTCCCGAGGCTACGCCTAGGGGTTACTCACAAGATATTATTGATCTATTGAAACCTTCTACGAGCAAGAAGCAAGAAGGAAGGATATTGTTCTATGGACCCATGATTCATGAAGGTTTAATGGACAAACAGTGTACAATCCATGATGCCGAATTGTCGTACACTAGTTGGCAGCTCTTTTCCAATTGGTTTGGAAATAGAAATTTGCCTGTTCCTTTGTGTAATCCATGGAGACTGGACTTGGGTAAGCTGGTGGTACTGAATGTCTATGAAGATGTAGACTTATTAAAAGATATTGCTGCAAGGTACAATCCTATTACTCGAATTGTCAAAACACATCTTGGCAAGCCTATGATTAAAGTAACCAAAGAGGAAATTGCAAAGATTTTTGGCTTACATGAATGGAGCCAGGATATGATTCCCATCAAATTGGAAGTCTTCAGGGAAGAATACAGAAACACTAAGGGTTTGATAAGGACATCCCTTTTGATACCCCATTTGGTTGTGTCGGGAAGAGGGAAGAATCAGAAAAAGGTTGTTATTGGCAAGAATGAGCCTGAACCTTTCCCGGTAGACTACTTCACCCCTCATTTCAAGAAGACCATATGTGCACTATGTCAAGTTTTGGGGATTGACCTGAAGAAGACTATGCCTATAGAGATAATGTATATGGTTGTCAACCTCCAACACCCTGGTTATAATGTGGTATATGACTTTTCCACTTACCTTGCAAAGAACATAGATTTTGGCTTAGCAGCTTTGAAGCTGGGAAAGAATTGGGTAAAATTCAAATGGTTTTCACTGTTGATTCATATGTTTTTATATAGGGGTCAAAAGGTATTTGAAAAAGATATGGAGTTGAGGAAGATGGAAGGAGATATTGAAATGCCTGTCCAATATTGGACTAGGGTCTTAGACAAAAATGATCATAAGTTTGATTATGTCACCTTTCATAATATTTTTGGATCTAAGTTAAGGAAGGCTTTAGTTGTTGATCCACCTAGGATTCCAAAAGAAATTCATGACTTTTTAAGACCTATGGAGAGGAGGCCTGAGCTGAATCTAACCCACAATTGGGGTGATATTATCCCCAATCACAATACTACAATCTTCAGGGTCTTTGGCACCAATGCCATCCCATCTCTCCTACCTAAAGAAGTTCCTCTCAGACTTGGTTTTGTAGAGATTATGAGGCAATTGGGAGCATCTCAAGATTTCCATTTGCCTGCTGAACACAAGAAAGGATCCTTTTTCCCTGAATATACAACTTTTGCAAATTTTGTTATGATAAAGGGAGGGTGGAGAAATTTACACTTGTTACTCAAGCCATATAGATTGAAAACTGTACGCCCTAGGAATTATGATCCTGAGGGTTTTATCTCCCAAATGAAGGCTAGACATCAGACTGGAACCTTTTTTCACAATTTCTACTATCCTGAAGATATCATTAAGAATATTTTTGATGAGGACTTACAGGATGAGAGAAAGGCAATGTACATTGCCTATTCAAAAATCGTAAGAAGTAAACAGGAGAAAATAACTGGTTTTGATCCTGTACCTGATGCTAAAGATGAGCTCAACAGGGCAATCTATGTTCTTGATAATTTTGAGAGCATAGTAGGAGTCTTGAAGGAGGAAAGGATTGTAGAAGGAAAGGGAAAGTCACATGTTACTGAGCAACACCCTGAGATAAGA
>CM021104.1:601986268-602001731 GCA_007115665.2 Sequoiadendron giganteum
GGCTCATCCATCAAAAACACTGGATCTGGTCATGATGTCATCCACTACTCCTCATGGTCCCATGTGGCTGCAACATCATCTACATCATCCACAGGTGGTTGATCATGATTGGAATAGTTAGAGTTACTCTAGATGACATTGTCTAGTGTGAACCACACTATATCACCTAGCCTCCAAGCACTCTACACGGATCTCCTAAAAGAAAACTGTGTGTGGGGTGGTGTATGTACCTGTCCAAAATACCTCATCACCTGATCATAATAAAAGGGTTGCACTATGTGATCATGTCATCCCACCAAGAACCTATCCATCTATAGCCTTCTCAACTATTTGGTGTGATCTAGCCACTGAAGTGCAAGTTGGTATAACCTCCATAGGATATCTTCCTCATCCAGTCGGTCGAATCTCACCCTCCAAAAGTGTAGATCACCGTACTGCCATAGTCATTATAATGGGTAACCAAAAGCCTATGGATATCCTATCGCTGTAGGACATGTGAAGCCAACTAGATAGGTACATGTGATATTATCTAAACACCAAACCTATAAGAGTGTACAACGTACCATGCTATCGAGCTCCCAGAAGAAAAATCAACCCAAATCATAGTACAAATGAGCTAGAATGCATCATCCCAAGGCATAAGCTTTCTAATTCTCTACAATCCCTAGTACTAGGTGCCTTATCCCACCCTCTAGGTGTGTTGATCATCCATCTTGTAGGAGGCCCAGTGCTATTGTATGTATCATGATCCATCTAACCACTCGCGCTTGTGAGTAGAGTAACATGGCCAACTCGATCTATCCCACAACCTTGTCATCATGCACTGGGCCATCAAGGTGTTACTGCATGTCTACCCACTACTCCTAGAAGGAACAACCCCTCTAAAGATGCACATTCTCCCCCCGAATAGGGACTCAAAGTATACGATGGTAGTCATCTCGCCCATAGGTAGGTGGAAGGTGCATGTGTTGGTATTCCACTGCTCGCACAATGCCATCAATATGGCATCATGATACCTCATGGGAGGCATGATATATGCCTAGTATATCCCCACCACCTGAAGATGCTCTATCTCTGATGTTGATAAAGTTAGAGCCAAGTCCCTAAGTAAACACAACTGTCTACCACCAAGAGGCTGATGGGAATAGGTGGGTACCTATACAAATCATTGAAATATGCTATCTAAATCCTCTTTAATGTCTTTAATTATACTTAAATTAATCATGTAAGTGTTCTAATTTTGTTCTAGTGTACTTTTCCTAAGGCCCTAGACACTTTAGAACCCTTTTGGGACACTGTGCGAAGAAATAAGACACTTTGTGAACAAAAGGGACACTTTGCAAACAAAAGGGACACTTCACAAAATTTTTCTCCAAGACCCTAATATAACCTAAATATGCATTAAATTCATTCCATAATTGAAAAATCAGAAAGTACAGGCTTTAGAATGTACTAACCTCATGTTGTCGATTATGATTTGCTACCTGATCCCGCAACACGTCCAATCTAGCAGGCGTTAATCCATGTGTTCTCGACATCCTCCTATTTTCTCCTCATCACTCTTCAATGCTACAAAAGGTAAATGAGCAAGTAAGTGAAAAATTACTCTATTTTCTTTCCTTTTAACTATCTCCTCTCACACATGTGCACATTTGTACCTATTTATCATGTTTGACTTTTTAGTGTGCTTTTCATTCAAATTAACGTACCCGGTGCTAGTGAGCTCCATTTTTTATGTCATTTTTTGCATCAGAATTGTGTTTCCATGCCCTTCATCATAAATCACCTATAATAATGAGGAATGGTACTTGTAAATTCCCTTTGATATGTGTGTCCTCACTTGACGTGGTTATATTGCTACCTTGATTCCACCTTTGTAAAGAAAGTGAAATCAAGGGGGGCATACATCTGCCCTTGAATTTGATCTTTAGGGATTCGATAAGAGGATTTTTAGGAATTCTAATGAATTTATGTTGCATGATGCAGCTCCTAATGTTGTGGTTTTGCAGATAAATACACTGGGGGCTTCATTCTCCTACCTTTTAAATGAGTATCCCTATATGAAAAAAAGGTGCATTGTTTTTCAAGAGTCCTTTAGCTTACATATGCACATACAGTCATATGGGCGCTAAAGTGGGGGCTATATGTTTTTCCAACAATTGTATAACTTTGAAGAAAAGGACAATTTTGTGTCTATTTTGGTCCTACTTTAGCTCCCCTTCAATCAATTATCACCCTAAAATAACATTTATAGGCCCTTAAGGTTTGCTAATTTTGATTTTGAGGCCTATTATACCTAAGGAATCATTCAACCCCCAACAAAAAATAGGAAAATTACGAGAAATCCACTAATCTCACTTCAAAATCCCTTAGTGGGACTAGGTCACCCAAGTTGGCAACCTAGTCCTTTTTGAGGATTTGTGTAATTTTAATTGGGAAAATGTATGTTTTGTCAAAAACTCTTGATGGGTGTTAGCCTCTTAGGTCAAAATTATTGGCAATTAGGTCTTGTTTCTTATAAATACTTGTTTTGAAGTCATTTTAAGACTCTCTCTTAGTCATTTTTTATTCACATCCAACTTCAAGAATCAAGTGAAAAACATCTTCGTCAAGAAGATTCATCTCTCTCACAAAAAAATTCAAGCTTTTGGAAAACAAACTAAGGATTTTTTAGGTGTTCAAGCTCACTCCACATTCAATATCATATATTGACAAAGGTTGAACATAGATGCATATTGAGATTCATGGATAAATCTAGGTTGAGGAGGTGCAACTAGCCACCAAATCAAACCTAAAGACTGCTATCAAAGTGACTCCATCTTCTATTTTCAACCCATCTTCAGACTTGAGGTTTGCATCCCATTTGCATTCCTTTTTACACTCATTTGTAATTTTGTAGGGTTTCTAGGGTTGAAGTCTTGCATCATTCCAAATATTTTGCATGCATTTTATTCTAGCACACTAGAATAGGGTTTTATCTTATTTCAGGTTTTCCTAGCTCTAGACACACTTAGGGCTAGGGTTTATGCATATTTTCCATCTCTTTACAAGTTTGAATACAAACTAGGGGTTTGACCAAGGAAAACCCCATATTATAAATCCAAGTATCTTGTATTTTTTAGGTTATTTTACATGTCTGAGTTTGGATTCCTACGGAGAAACAGTACACAGATCATAGGCCTCTGTTTCCACTTTCAATTTCCCAGAAAATCCTAAAGGAACTAGGTCACCCATAGTGGCAACCTAGTCCCACTAGAGGCTCCCAACAAGATTTTTTACAGATTTGAGTACCTAGTTGGTAGAAATGACATCCAGAGCAGTTTACTTAAAAAGGGATTAGGTCACCCCACTTGGCGTAAGTGTCCTAGTTGGCTCAAAACTCAATTTTTTTAGGTTTTTTTGAGGCTTCCACAACTTCTTCATCAGTCTAAAACATTTTCTAGGTGCACCCATTGATACAATAGGTTATTTTGATTAGTTTAGTGTTCATTTTATCATCGGTATAATACATCATGTGTTTTCCAGCAACATAGGTTCTCTTAGTTTAGATCAAATAGTTAGGTTTATATATTACATTTCAAAATTTATCACATTTCAACACATATTAAATCCCTAGAATTGAATGAATAAATTTTTTTAATGCCCCTCAATAAAGGAAAATCTTCTTCCTACTAAGAGAAAACCCTAGAAAGTTGTAGGGGATCTATTCCTATACCTCCACAAAAGCATTAAATTTTATGGTTTAGTTCCTTCAATGAACTAGTGGATGCCTTAATCAACCAATTCCCAGTCTACATGACCCCTAAGAAAACCTTGGCCGATCTCATGAGATGCAAGCAAGACACTAACGAGAAAATAACCGAATTTATCTCTCATTATCAGACACTTTATTGCTTAATCGATGTGTAGATACCTGATACACATCTGCAAAATATGTTCAACCTCATGAAGTTCCCCTCCTTCATGCACTTGTGCCAAACACTTAGTGATTATCATAACTCCACTATTAGTCATGATACGTGAACCACTTCTAGTAGAGTTGAGAATTTTGACGCTTCCACTCAACCTAATTCTCACTCATTTCAAAAACCAACCAAAGGGTTTTTACAAATTAATCCTCCATCAAAAACCTCTCTACCTACCAATAACCAAGTGTTTTCTATCTGATTCATTGTGCCCTTCAATTATGGAGATACTAAATGCACCTTCACCCTGTTACCCAACACCCTTCATAACACCACGACTCAATTAATCCAACAACAAATGATAACTTACCTCCTATCCATACACCCGATCCCAATAAACCATTACCTCCATCTTATAACTCCATTGCTTACTGCTATTTTCATCAAAAAAATGGACATGATACCGAACAATGCAAGTGTCTCAAGCACCTTGTGCAAGACCTAATTGACTCAGGCCGTCTATCTGTTGCTAATACCAATGATAAAAATAAATAAGTTCGTGGAATCCCCCAACCAAAAATTATAGATTTTCACCAATCCTATGCCTAAACATAATGTTTCCTTTTTCAAAGTTGGAAAATATTCACAAACTAATGTTATGAATGTTGATACACAACATGCATATTCAGATCCTCTTTTGAGTTCCACCCATGTCAACTCTATGGATGAGATGGTGGGTGCGATAGACGTCATTCATCATAAGGTCCATACCAAGACATCTTCTAACATTACCTTTAACTCTCAAGATCTTCTCAAAATAGTTCCCGATGGTCCTCTCTACCTAGCTGATAGAATCTATGATAATCCCACTAATGGGATACTCATATATCCCACCTGTGGTGAGAACGTGATCACCAAAGAGTGTTTGGTATTACATGAAATTTCTCAAGATGTCTATAGTCAAGCGACTGCATGGATTAAAACACATAATGGTCTCACATGCCCTATGATTGGATTGATCACACTCTCATTATAGATAGGTCCTAAGACATTGGATGCAACATTCTCTATCATCCCACAATCAAACCAATTTTGTTTGCGACTAGGCCACCCATGGCTTTGTTCAATGAAATGGGTACCATTTTTTATTCACAAATGTGTGAAGTTCCCTGTTGACATGAAATATTCATTGTTCACCATAGTGGTTTCAATCCTCTATCCTCCAAAGGATAATTTTCTTTGGAAACCTTTTGGCTTGCACCCATGGAACCCATCACTCCTAGACGATATTTCTATTTTCATTTCCTATAAAAAGTTTAAAGAAAAGAAAATCTCTAAAATTTCTCTCTACAACATACCCCCTTCTACTTCGAAATCACCAATCCTGGATGAAGCTATATTGCAACCAGACTCTGACATGCCTAATCAATCCACATCTAAAACCTCTTCCACATCATCCAAGAGGCCTGGGGATCATGGCAACAATTATATCCTTCCTCCTTGCATCAAACAAGTGTATAAAGCTAAGAAGAAATTGGATGAGCCACCTATACTTTCCCCTATTCCTCCCCTTAGGAATGATAAACAACCGATGGTGGAGCAGCCCACTACTTCCCCAATACAAGTTGACAAAAGAACAAAGAGGAATAAAGAAGCCAAAGAATTTAGGCATCACCGTCATGATCTTGCTTGCCAATCACGTGATAAATCCAACATTGAAAACCTTGATTTTACTTTACCTGAAATTGTGCCTGATGACCCTCCTCCCCGACCCTCGCAACTTGATGTTATACCTCCCTCACTACCAATTTTACATGCCACCACAGATACTTTCATTAGACCTACCATTGTCATCAACTTAGATGATGATGATGATGAGAATGCATCAATAGATGAAGAGTTACAACAAACTTTGAATTCACTATTCTCCTCTTCCATGAGAATTCATGAAAATTATCCTAGGAGAAGCATTGATCTTAATGCTAGTTCAACAATTGTTGTTGTTCCTCTCACTAGTCACCCTCCTGAGTTTTATACTGAACAAGATTGGGAGGCAAATAAATTGCTTGTAGAGTAATGCACATGCACCTTACTAGTCTTTTCTTTTCTTTTTACGTTTATGTGTCATGTGTTCCCCATATTGACATTTTTTATTTTTCTCACTCTTTGTGACATTATTCTATTTATATCTCTATTCTTCTATATGTCATGCATTCCTTTTCACTTTTCTCTTTTCCCTTTGCCTTTCCATTTTGGGATGATCAAGGAATTGAGACCACAATGTCTCCTTCATGTTGACCCAAATGGACTCTTGTCCTTTTCATTTCCTTTTTTCCTTTCATTTGGGTATGATGCAAGACATTGAGACCATAATGTCTCCTTTATGTTCACCCAAATGGACTCTTGTCCTTTTCATTTCATTTTTTCCTTTCATTTGGGGATGATGCAAGGAATTGAGACTGAAATGTCTCCTTCATGTTGACCCAAATGGACTCTTCTCCTTTTTGTTTCATTTTATCCTTTCATTTGAGGATGATTCAAGGCATTTATACCACAATGTCTCCTTCATGTTGAATCAAAAACACTTCTCTTTTTTTTGTTTATCTTTTTATTTTTCTTTTGTTGTCCTTTTGGGGATTATGCAAAGCATCGAGAAACCATGTCTCCTCCATTTTGACCCAAATTGACTCTCTTCTATTCATTTTATTTCACTCTCTTTGTGTCTTCTTCTAGTTCTATGTATTTGGGGGAATTATAATAGTTCCACGCTCTCTAAACAAACATTGCAGCAATGAACATATTGAGCCCAAATCCATAGAGCCTTATGTGGTTGTGGTTTTTAATTTTAGGGGAAACCCCATTTCCTTTAATTTCTTTCTCTTTGCATGACACAACCTTTCTTGGATTCCTATCACCTAACATAGGGCTTTTCAAGTTGATTCTCATGTCCTTCCTTTCCTTCCTTTTTTCATTTTTCCTTTCTCTACTTTAAACCAATTTCTCATAAAAAGGTGTGTAGAAAATCCTTTAAAGTGGTGGCATACACTGGCATTATTTACTTTGAATTTTCATTTTTATTTATTTGTCCTTGGTTCCTAGTGCAGCCTTGTCACTTCACATGACACATTTTCTCACTTAGTGGATGAAATTCGGTGTAATTCCCTTCATAAGTGTGACTTATCATAGCATATTACATTCCTCTTAGTGGCTTGATGCAAAATACTGCATCCCCTAAGTTTTGAATCTTCTATCCTTTGATAGGTCCTCTTTTGGAGACATTGGACACAATTTTACCTACGTCAAAGACCTCATATGGAGTAAACAATACTCCCAGAACACTCTTTTTACATTTTTACATTTTGCATTTTTACATGTTGCATTTTAGCATTGTACATACATGGCCACCTTGCATAACACAACTTGCAAGCTTGTGGTTTAATCTTTCATATTTTAATTTTTTCTAACAATCCAAGGATTTTATTGTCTCATGAACCGTACCCTTGTCTTTTGTCGCACCTTATCAAAGTTATTAGGAGGTATAACTTTGGTATGGTTGAGCGGGAAGCCCAACTAGCAGAATGAATTTCCCCATAGCCACCTTTGTGTGTGTGAGTGCATACCAATCATGTGTATGTATCTCACCTCCTTTTTGGCATTCTCACCTGGCGAACAACAAAAATTCGCATCAACCCAGAGTGAGTACACCCCTTTCCTTTCAGAAAAAACAACCTAGATCTGATCCACAACTAGCTGGACACATGGTCAAAGCTTGATCTGAATGTTTTTATCTCTCCACTCTTTCACATCACTTCTTGTGTGATATTTTTCACTTATGTTCATTTTTCCATGGGATCTTGATCTTGGGAGCTTGATCATCCCTCTTGATCATAGTCATCTCACCTTACTAGCATGATTACATTGGATCCTGCTCGACACGCATGATTCAACTACTTTAGTGTGAGTTTGAAGCAAGTTCATCCTCTTACTAAAGTGGGGGCTAAATGGGTTAGCAAAAAGTGTAGTCTTTGAAAAAATTTCACTCTTTTTTGCCTTTTTCCCTTGGATTTTGGCCTTGTTTTACCTTGATCTAGTCTTGAAAGCTTGCAATTCAACAATAATCTAATAGTGTTTTACTAAGGTGTTTTGTAGTGTTGTAACACATCTTCACACTTTTCTAAGACTCTTTCAAGAGAATTCACCTAAACAACACCCTTTTACCCCTTCCTCAGTCTTCTATCAAGGTGTTGTAAAGTGTTGTAAGAAATTCTCACACTTTCCTAGGCTTATCATCAACCAATTAACCTTTTTCTTATGTGACCAATTTTCCCCTTAATGTACTTTTAGGCTTGACATAAGTGTGTTTCAGGAGGCAAGCCTAACACACATCATTAATCACCATTTCATTCTCGACCACCACTTGAATTCGTCCATGTGGACTAGATTTCCACCTTGTGTGACCTAGTCCCTTTAGGCATAAAATTCAAAATTAAAATAATTTCTTATCGGGAATTTTCCTCCAAAACCCTAGTGTCGGCCTATCATGTGACATTTTCAGGAAATTAGGGCATATGTTGTATAAATAAGGGTTTTTACCTTCATTTTCATCTCTCCCAAGCTCATTTTTACATTTCTTCACAATCACACTTACACTCAAACATCCAAAGAAAGAAACCAAGCACAAAGGCATCATAAGGAACCTCCATTGAAGATGGTTCTTGCATGTTGTAGAATTCAACAACAAAGGATTTGGTGACCATTTACATTGTTTTATCATTCAAGCATCCTTTCCTTTCATTGTTTCTCATTTTGGTTTAAGTTACAATCAAAGGGGTTGGACTTAGGAAAACCTCTATTCCCTAACCCCAACATTCTCTTTGTCTTTGCATGTGTTTTGCAGGTTGTACTAAGATTTAGCAAGATTAAAAGTTTTGGAGAAAGTACAAACATTCCATTAAAGTCACATCAAGACATCAAACCCTAAGAGGAGAAAAATGATAGGTTGTAGGTCATTTTCGGGAGATTCAGATATGGGCTACTATAGAGAAGGAAAGTACCAACTAGGACCCACAAATTCAGACCTTCAGTCTTTATAAAGTACCAGGAGGAATAGGTCACCATTATTGGCAACTTTGTCCCTATACCAGACTTGAAACATGGTTTTGGCATTTTCGGGTACCCTTTTCCCTGAAACCCAATTCAATAAGTTTTCCGATAGAAGGAATAGCTCGCCCAACTTCGTGTAAGTGTCCCTCTGCTAATTTTAGAAAAAATACAAAACATTCTAGGGCCTCTCATTTAAAAATTTCTATTTCCAGGTGCACAAGTTCAGAACTCTCTAGTTTCCTTTCTATTTACATACATTTAGGGCTTAGCTTGCATTTAGTTACATTTTCTTTTATTTACATTTCATAGATAGCATTAGTTTCATTCACCCACACTTAACACACACATCACAACCTAATCAATCCATCCTTCATTTGAAATCAACCACCAAAAGTGCCATATCAAGAAAGTGGAAAGAGAGTCATTCCTACACCTAAGTGCTCCTAGGTGAAAAAACCTAGGGGCCTAGTAAAGGGAATCTTCTTTCCCTTGTTATACATATCCATATTTGGTAGTTCACTAACTATTATAGAAACCATGAGGAAATTTTTTAGAGCTCAAAGAGGTGTGTATGTTGCTGCAAGAAGCTTGCTTTAGGGCACAAAGGACTCATTCTCCTTTAGTAGTGAATGGGTTGATGTTAGGGTTCCTGAAACTGAGATCTAGGTTATTTTCCTTCATTTTTACACTCTCAGATTCATAGTTGTCGGCTCACAAGAAATTGTATTTAATTCTATAGCTTGAAGTCTTTTTTCTTGCACTATGAAGGTCAATCTTGTAACTTGACAACTTTGACAATTTTGCTCCAAACTTGTTCAACACTTCATCTTCAACTTGTGAATCTGCAAACACACATTCAAGGGAAGAAAATCTTGTTGATTTTTAGTGAATAGGGGTTTTACTTAGTCAAACCCCTTGTAGGTAATTAAACCAAATTATGAAATAATGAAATTGAAGCATGAAACATGAGATGATGCAATGTAGATACCTAGGATATTGTCTTGTAATGAAAATATATAATCTAACATATAGTGGCCATGAAGAATGTAGATCTTGATCCTTGAATTAAATGTGAAACAATTCTTGTAAATAGATCTTCAATACTACATCTAATTTCTTAGCTTAATAACATGTATGAATGCATTAAACCCTTGACATGATGATATGATCTTGAATTTCTGCAATTAACTATTGATAATCCACCTTAGAATTCCTTTGAATATACTCTTGAAGTGCTCTATAATGCTCTCTTGAAATTTATAGAATGTTTCATAAACTTGCTAGGTCTTTTTAGGAGAAACAATGTGAATTAACCCCATATCTATACTAAATTAGGGGATTAACCCCGAAATTCAAACAATTCAAGCTGACACCAGATCTAGAGATAAATATTATTAAATCCCCACCACAATGAAATTCCAAAGGAGGTCCTCATTAAGGGAGGAACCATTCACCACCTAGGACAAATGGGTCTTGACACTATTTTCTAGGATAATTCCTTCAGGGAATGAAAGAACACCAAAAACCCATTTAGAATCAACTGATAAAGGAGGGTCATATAGAGGGAGGACCCATTCACCACCAAGGGTGAATGACTCCTGGCACCATTTTCTAGGACCTTGAAATTTCCCAATTAAATTTTATGTAATTTGAATTGTGGGTGTCGAGTTAGATCTTCAAGAGGTGTCACAAATAAGGCTTAAATTTGAATTTAAATGGTTAATTAACTCCAATTAACCACAATTAAATAAGGAGACCCTAGATAAATGTGAAATTTTGTTACAACACTTTACAACACTTAAATAAGGTACACATTAAGTTTATTTTATTAAAACAGGGCCCAAGATAATATTAATGTGTTACAAAACATTATAACATTAAACCTAGGGTAAACTAGGTTAATTCAATGACAATTATTTCCAAATCAAGTAAGGAAAAATGATACTTTTTCTGTTACTACACCTATTTTGTATGTTTTTAATGGAGTGTCCATAATGTTCTGAGTGGAATTCAAGAATGACTTGTATACTTTGAGTAGATTTATATCCTTTGAGTTTTAAAAAATATTTAATTTTCCATTTTTATTATTTGTTTTAATATAGCATGCATCAATCTAGTAGTTCACATACACATTAAATTGGGGGGGAAATTTTATGGAAAAAATGACATACCCATTTCCTTTTTCTATTTATTTTTTGTCCCACTTTAATTAGAGTAATCTTTATGCAATAATAAGTCTTAAAGTGACTGTTGGTGTAATTAAATGTTTTGTACCTTGTCCTAGGTCATAATTACACCTTAGATAAATTTACTTAGGGACCACATATGAGTTGTTGGAGAATTTCCACCTTTGGTGGACTTATCCTCTTATTACTTTATCACTTCCACCTTTCATGGACATATCATATCATTAGGTTTCCACCTTTTGTGGGTGATCCACTATTTGTGGTGGTTATTACATTATCACTTTCCACTTTAGGTGGAGTGATAGATTTTGATTGTTGTCTCATGTCATAAGATTAAGACACTTGTCATAATCTTATGCACTCCTATGTTCGCACCTTGGCTATATAACCAAGGGGTCTCTACTACATTTGGACACACATTGAAGCATTCCATTATCAATGACAATGAATACAGTTTATTCTTGTCACATTATTTTCTCTCTTCTTGTGCTTTCCATTTGGTCCATAGATCTTGGCATCCATAGCCAATTCTAACATGGTATCAGAGTGGGTTGGGTGCCATTGGGGAGTCTATTTCTGAAGAGAGGTACTAGATTTGGGGAGGTTCCGTTTTTTGTTTTTGTTTTTATTGCAGGTTCATATTGGAGCTTGTTGGTGCAAATTTGAACTCACCATTGCATCCAGAAGGCTTGAGAAAGTCAGATTTGGCTTTTGGTTCATTCAATTTGATCACCATTTGCATTTTTGACAAACAAGGGTTTGTTGAAAATCGTTTTTTATTGGAGCTGTCATCATTTTTGCTTCAAAAATAAAGTTTTCACTCATTTGTAGGCAAAACGATTTCTGGGTTTTGTAGCCAACATCAAAATCTGAACTGCATATCTTTTAGATTTTGCATATCTTGCACAGATCTAGAGAAAATTGCAATCTAAAAAGCATGGAGCGTCATTTTTCTCCTCGTTGAAGGTCAATTTTTTTTTTATTGTTTTATCTTTTGCTTGTTGGATCAAAAAATGATTTATGAGTTTTGTTTTTAGCGTCAAAATATTTATCAGTTTTTATTTTTGTCTACAAAAAGTGAGTAGATTTTCCAGAAATCAAATTAGAAATAAACACTTTTGCTAGAAAGCTCGTTTCCTGCAAGCCAAATTCAGTTTTTTTGAAAAATTCATAACTTTTGGCCACGGAGTCCATTTTTGGCAAACAAGATATTGACGAAAATTTAGTTTCGAGCACTTCATAATGGTGTAGGCCATTTTTTTCCAGATTTGGTCATCTACACAAATTTGAGGTTATTTTTCATCATGGAGGAAGATGTGAACATTCATTAGTGCATGCACTATTTCCTCTTTTTTATGCATTAGGTTTGCATTTTCTATTTATTTTATGCGTGTTTTGCATGTTCTCCTTTTATAATCATGGGGTATTGTAATAAATGAACTTACATAAAGTTCCATCGGGGGGGCTTCTTGCATAATAATCTGATTAGAGTGTAGTTTCACTTTGATCTCATCTTCATATTGATGACAACTCGCATGAGTTGTATCTGGATTCTGTTGTTTCTTTTGGCCACATCTCGCTCATAGCTTGACACATTTTGGTTCGCATCGGTTCACATCTCTGATTGAGAGACTATGGCTAATTATCCTGAATCACATCAGATTCATATTGGGTCACATCTCAGTTTGAGGTCCATTCATTTTATGGTTAATGCTCTAGAATCTTCATGGTACTTTCTCCTATGGATCAGTTTTAGTCACAATTTGGCATCGACATCGAGATACACATAGCTTCCAAATTCTTTCATCATATTATTCCCTCTTATGGGGGGCATAATTTATTCATCTACTGTTGCTTCATGGATTCCACAGTTATTCCAGTTTGTGAGTTTTCTAGTGTTCCTTGGCATCAGGTCTGTTGTTGCTTTTTCATGATTCCACCTTGATTCAATCAGTGACTTGCATATGGTTTTAGTAGCAAACAAAAGTATCTTTCCTTGCTTGTCAGATTGAGGACTCCAGTGTTACTCCATAGTGTACTTCCAGTGTTTCTCTTGCAATAGGTTATCTCATTGAGGGGGGGCTACCTTGTCCCTCTTCTACTTCTCTCTTATGGGGGGGTCTTTTTCCTCACATGGGGTGTTTACCTTCTCATGCATCATTGAGAGCATTTCTCTATTGTATTTCATCTCTCTTTTGGGGATGAGTTTTGTCCCAGTGGGTTTTCTCCTTTTCTCCATTTGTGAGAGATTGCATTGCATTTGTACATGGGTACCTAACATGGCCTAGTTGTTGGGACCCATCTTGCATTGTTTGCATTTGTGTACATTCTCCCTAAGTTGCATTTAAGGGGGGTTGTTGGTGTAATTAAATATTTTGTACCTTGTCCTAGGTCATAATTACACATTAGTTAAGTTTACTTAGGGACCACATAAGAGTTGTTGGAGAATTTCCACCTTTGGTGGACTTATCCTCTTATTACTTTATCACTTCCACCTTTCATGGACATATCATGTGATTAGGTTTCCACCTTTTGTGGGTGATCCACTATTTGTGGTGGTTATCATATTATCACTTCCCACTTTAGGTGGAGTGATAACTTTTCATTGTTGTCTCATGTCATAAGATTACAACACTTGTCATAATCTTATGCACTCCTATGTTCTCACCTTGGCTAAATAACCAAGGGGTCTCTACTACATTTGGACACACATTGAAGAATTCCATTATCATTGACATTGAATACAGTTTATTCTTGTCACATTATTTTATCTCTTCTTGTGCTTTCCATTTGGTCCATAGATCTTGGCATCCATAACCAATTCTAACAGTGACATATTCTTACATGAATTAAGATAATGAGATTATTCATTCCCAAAGATTTATCATGGTTATTAGATCACCCTTTTGTCACCCTAGACAATATTCATAAATGAAAATGTGAGCCAAGTCATGTTGTAATTATGGATATGAACCTATATTATTCACCTTATTTTTACTAAAGGTAAAAAATGAGTTTTGAAGGGGCCCGAAACCCTTTACATCAAAAGTCGTTGAACCAAAAGAAAAAGGCAACTAAACCATACCATCCCAACCCCAAAAAGACCACAAAAAAAGGTCAGCAAAAAAGTAGAAACCCAGCCAACAACATTACATATTTTTCAGAATATCTACAGCCTCCATATCATAGGTTGCATCTTTAATGCCATGATCGCCAGCAGAAAAAAAATCTTAAGGAGCACCTGCCTTAGATTTTGTCTTGTTGTGAGTTCGAGCCCTAGGCCCACCTGAATTCACCTCACCAATCAAAATAGGACCCTTATTAACGTCCTTATCACCAAGCTTCTCCCCTTCCATCAACCTATCATCAACATCATCAACATCCTTACCATTTTTAACATTATCCATAGGGGGTGTTGGTGTTTAAAAACTACAACCCAGCTAGAATTTGCAATTCCCTAAGAGGTAGCCAACCTCCATTATAAAGAACCAAAAAGCCTAGTGGCCAACAAATAGGAAATGTAATGGATACACATTTCCCCTGCACTTCAGGCTCTGTAAGACCTAGGGGGTAACCCTTTAGCAATATCAAACAATCTAGAGACACAAGCAACAGGATATTGCTTAACAGATTATGCTCTAACAAAATTGTTGAGAAACCTAAAATATCACTCAATATTGGCAAACTATTGAATGAATTTCACTAATCAGCAAGGAGAACATGACAAACACAACTGTCCACACAATAAGACAAGAATGATTTTACATTTAAAATTTTCTTTCTGAGATGCATTAAGCTGCAAGATAAATCAGTGCCAATTCTGGGCCATGGAGTCAAATACATAAGACAACTTTATCAGCAAATGACATTTAACTAGTGGATCTAAAATTGTTGATGCTTTGCATCAACTGTTAGTGTCTTACACCAACAATCCCACTCCTATTATCCATCAAATTATCCTTATCAGATCCAACGTGCACACTTAAAATCACTATTATCTACTCACAGTATTTAACCATTTCTTTGAAAGAGACCCATAAACAAATAACACAATCTCATGAAATTTGAGATGACAAACTCAAAATACTTTGTATTATTGAATTCATATGATTTAACTATACAAGTATGGAGACAAATTGAAGATATTCATGAAAATGCAAAGACATTTCATGATTTATTTGCACAAACTATCTGTATTTGCTCATAAAATCAGAAATTACAGCTTCTAGACTCAAAAATAACTCAGACTTAACAAACCTCTATCTACCC